>JAXQQM020074824.1:0-126025 GCA_034641835.2 Pinus albicaulis | reverse complement strand
TTACTTTGTATCACAGCTTTGGACCCCCGTACCTTAAAAGGGGCGGCAACGCCGCCCGAAATTTAATCGCTGCCGTGGGGGGTCCAGGGGGGGGCGGCAGCGCCCCCGAAGCTAAAAACAGATGTAAAATTGCCTTGTAAAAGTATAGTAATTTCTAGTCAATCTGGGCCGTTCATTAGGCAAATGATCTGAAGGTAGAAGTTATGTTTAGATTAGGTTTTTTTTCCCTAGAAGGCAACCCCTTGTATATATGAGGGCATTGTATTGCGGCTGTGTATTATGAGTGTATTCTCGGAGCGAGAAACAGAGAGGGAGACTGTGAGAGAGAACAGAGGATATTACAGCGGATCTGCTGTAGGTTTTGTCTCTTCATTTTTTTGGATAATATAAAGGAAGGACTGGCTGTTCGGGGTGGACGTAGCCCAAACTGGGTGAACCACGTATATCTGTGTCTCTCTGGTTTTATGTGTTTTGTGTGCTTGTATTTTCTGCATATTTTGTGTGTTCCATTACTCTGTAATATTTAATTTGTACTTTAATTTGTATTTGGAACAATGGACGTCGGTACGTACTCTATCTGTTGCTTTACTATTCTACATACTGCTATTTCACTTTCTTATAGATGCCTAGGGCATATTTGGATGCTTTCTCAGATTGTCGATAATCTCCATGTGGACTACATCGGGTTTTATCGCTTATCACTGTGAATTTTCTCGATGGCTATTTGGGTTCCAATCTGTATGTGAAATGGAATGACTTCTGCCTACTGCTTTACTTCATATAATATATTCAAAACAACGTTTTTTCTCTGTGAAAAATGATTGGCTGTTGACTAATTCTTGTTTTCACAACTAGCTAAGTGCCGGTCTATGTTGCTGGTTTATTGATATGGTTTCATGGTCTTTTTATATTTTGGACATATCACACTCCTCACATGATTAGCGTTTTTCTCTGTTCAAGGATTTTGGGTACTTCAATTTGTATTTGGAACAATGGACGTCGGTACTCTATCTGTTGCTTTACTATTTTACATACTACTATTTCACTTTCTTATAGATGCCTCGGGCATATTTGGATGCTTTCTCAGATTTTCAATAATCTCCATGTGGACCATTACTGGGTTTTATATCATGTCCCTGTATGTGACATGGGGTATTTTTCTATCATTGTCTGGGGGGGACTTCCACTTTTCTGGATGGAGATTTGGGTTCAAATCTTCAGATGTGAAAATGTAATGACTTCATGGACTGTTTTACTTCATATAATATATTCAAAACAACGTTTTTCCTCTTATAAAGTTTCATTCTTTTTTTTTAAATTGAACCTGCCGTCGCAATTCCGATGCCTTGTAAGCGTCGGAATTGCGACAGATTAGAAACGTCGGAAGAGAGACAGTATGAACATGTCGGAAGTGACGTTCAAAACATCGGACCACATTTCATCGTAATTGTGACAGTTTACAGACATCAGAAGAACAACGTTCAAAACGTCAGACCACATTTCGTCGTAATTGTGACAGTTTACAGACGTCGGAAGAGCGACGTTCAAAACGTCGGACCACATTTCGTCGTAATTGTGACAGTTTATAGACGTCGGAAGAGCGATGTTCTAAATTTCGGACCATAATTCGTCGGAAGTGCGACAGTTTACAAAGGTCGGAAGTGCGATGGATTGGGAAATGTCGGAAGAGTGACGCTTGTTGGGAAGCGACGGAAAAAGTGTCGATAGTGCGACACTTTTTAATTGCATCGGAACTGCGACGGTATGGTAAACCACGTTTTTCCCACCCTCGAACTGTCGCTCTTGCGACGACTATGTGTCGGAATAGCAGCGAATTGGCCGTCGGAATTTCCGCCAAATTTTCTAGTGCCTTCCTTCCAAAACCAGTTTGTTCAATAGATATTTCAGAGTTGAATGGTCTATAAAAAACTTGAGCATTCCTCCTAGCAAATAGTGGCGGAACTTTTGGAGGGAGTACACCATTGCTATTGCTTCCCTTTCTGTCGTGGTGTAGTTCCGTTCCGGTGTTGATAGCTTCCAACTTGCTAAGTACACTAGTGGGTGATCAACTGTAGTGTCCCCTGGTTGTGCTAGAACCGCTCTGAGCGCGATGCTTGAAGCATCGATGTGGACATGAAATTTTTTGTCCCAATCTGGATGAAACAATATTGGCGCACTTGCCAATTTTTCCTTCAAGGTGTCTAGGGCCATTGCACAATTTTCTGTCCAGTTGAATTGTTATGATTTCCATAACAAATTCTCCAATGGGGCTATTATCTTTGCATAGTTTCGTATGAATCGCCTGTAATAACTTGTATGGCCTAACAGTGACCTCAATTGTTTCACATTTTCTGGAGCTTCCATGTTGATTGTAACCGTTACATTTGTTGGATCTACACAGACTCCTTGTTTGCATACAACGTGTCCGAGCAATGTTCTAAACGGCACTGCAAAGATGCACTTATTTAGGTTCAATGAGATCTGTAGCTGTCTACACCTATCAAACATAATTCTTAGTAGCATGGCATGGTCTTTCAACAGGCTGTAGATGGTCCAGTCGTCCATATAGACCTTTAGGAATTTGTGGATATAGTCTCGAAATGCTGCTATGACAATGCGCGAAAATACTGTTAGCGCATTTTTCAAGCCGAAGGGCATTACGTGGTATGCGAAGGAACCCCATTCGGTGGTGAAGGTTGTATTTTTCTTATCTTCCTCCGCTATCCTGACTTGATGGTACCCTGAGAATCCATCTATAAAATAATATGCTTCGTTCCCTGCAACATTGTCTATGACTTCGTCACTGAACGGGGTGGGGAATGGGTCATGTATACAGGCATTGTTCAAACTTCTATAATCAACACAGACTCAGATTTCCACCTTATCCTTTTTTCTCTGTATAACTATGGGGCTTACCCATTCTGCTTCCTCCACTGGGAATATCAACCATGCCTTCAGAGTCTTGTCGATTTTCACTTTAACCTTTTCCTTTACCCTTGGATTCAATCGATAGGGCTTGTGTTTGATTGGTCTTGCATCATGCTTTAGTATTATACGCATTTCTCCCAGGTCCCCTTTGATTCCTTTCAAGTCGGCTACCGACGATGGAAACAAGTCCTCATATTCCTATAGTAGACTGAATATTTCCTTGGTCGTCTCAGCATCCCAGTAGTCCCCAATCGATGCTAATTTGGGTTTCTCTTCAGTCCCAATATTAATTTTCTTAGATTTGAAGGGGAGAAAATGAATACCCTCAGTTGTCGAGACTTCCTGAATATTCCATTCTCCCTCTGTTTCTTCAAAGTATAAGTGTCGAAGTCCCTCTAGATTATCATCGTCCATTTCACTGTCTATTTTCTTGCATGCTACTGATTGTTAGATGTTTTCGTTTGGGAGTGGTTGCTTGCCCTCCTCTTGATTCTCTTGGAAGAATATTTTTTTAATGGCCTGTACCGCTTGGGTAACTATATCTATTTTTCCTTCAAATAAGAAGAATTGCGTAAACTTCTTCGCAACTTCTTTCCAATTGCTAGTTCCCCTTTTCCTCTCCTCCGTTAGGTACCAAGCCCGTGGAATCCTATCGAGGGAGTGTATAAATTTGTGGACCCACAGCTCATGCAGGTATCCTGCTTTTTTCCATCGATCTCCACACTTCTTCAAATGCTTTGCGGAGTTTGAATTCCCTCAGAACTTTTGAGTGCATTGGGGTCCCTCTTCTCCCTTGAACTTGGCTTTCAGTGCTGCTGAAATTCTATCCCATCGCGTCAGTGAATCACAATGATTTTTCCACCATCTTTCAGTCGTGGATTGCAAGGCCACTTCCATGAGCGGGACCCTCTGATCCTCCAGTACATTGTCTTCTGTTTTGATAATGAATTATTCACAACATTCATATCGAACAAGGATGGATAATTTCTTACCTCAGTCCCAATCCAATTGATTCTCCTAATGGTGGCGCATCTCCTTGTGTTGGTCTCATATCCCCCTTGCTGCCAATCCTCCCAGGATATCTCTGAGTTCAAGTCTGAGCTTTGAATGCTCCTCCAGCTCACCAATCCTCCTGCTGTCGGGTTGATATAATCTTCCCTTCTTCCTGTAGTAATTTGATAAATATGGTCAAGAAGCTGAGCATCTTCTCTGTTATCGACAGACTCTGTGTACTTAGGACCTTGATACGGGTCAAGCGGCTGGGTGACTCAAAAACCTCTCCATCCTCAAAGATCATCAATTCTTTCTTTAAATCTATTACTGCATAGTTTTCAAAAGCCCAGTCGATCCCTAGAAATGCTAGATAGGGATCTTTGTCTCCTATAATGTCGATGACCTCAAAGTCCGTGTATGTCTTTACTCCCGCAACGTCGATTTCGACCTCTTCTATCTTGCCTATGGGCATAATGCAGTACTAGTTTTCCATACGGAGTTGAATTGGTGAGTATGTTAGTCTTGGATTCCCAAATGCTTCCCACGTTTTTCTGGGCAAGATATTTACGTCGGACCCTAGATCAAGAATTGTGTCCTTGATTTGGAATCCTGCGACTTGAGTATTCACCCGGAACTCTTTGCCTATCCTTCTATTATTTCTCTTCACTCTTTGTATATATTTATGTGTCGTGCTAGATGATTCCCCTGGATCCATCGTCTTATGCACTTCTCTTTCTAGGTTATGTTTTAATTGTTCCAGCATTAGTGCATTGTTAACAATTTTTAGAAATAGACGGAACCATTCTTCAATTGTAGTGCCTGTATTGGCTTGGTTTTCATATTCTTCCTTCGGTTATGGCATTTTGATTCCTTTGCTTCCCCCAAGCTGGGAAAATGCTTCTGTTGCCTCTTGAAAGTATTTCTTCTGTTTCTCTAGCCTGAATATTGGCTTTGGAGATATTGGTCTTACCATTTTTATTAGGTCCATCCCTTGTGCGTCTTCCCCGGTTCGTTTGCCTCCCCGTGTTACTATAGCTATGCTCTGCATGGGTTGAGCCTCGATTATTCTTGGCTCAACATTTACTAGATTTTTTCCTCTTTGTCTTGCTCTTTCTTCCCATCTTTTGATGAGCTCTGGGCAGCCTTATGTTGCTTGAGTATTAACCCTGCACTGAGAGCACCAGGGTCTTCTAGGAAGTGGACACTCCCTAGCCACATGGCCCTCTTGGTCACATTTGTAGCATCATACTGGCCCTCTTCCTCCCACTCGGCCTCCTCTCATGCCTCCTCCTCGTCCTCTAGGAGCCTCATTCACTATGTATGAAGGTCTGTCTAACTGTTCTGCCAAAGCATCTAGAGCTCTGCATTGCTCTTTGTTGTGCATGGTAGATGCACAGAACTCATAGTATACGTTGTTCGATACATTGAAGTACTTTTGCAGTATGGGGAATAAGCGGGGTGAGTGGCCCACACTTTTGCAGATCTCGTAATACTCAGTCGTTACTGAATTTTGTTGCGCAGGGAACCTCGTGTATGGGGGTTGCGGCAGATATAATCCTTGGGTATTTATTTGTGTGACCCCTCCTGCTGGTGGAGCTCCTGGTACCCCTGTTGCTGGTGTCCCCACGTTCTGGCCTCGTAATCGAGGAAATTCGGTTACCACATGTCCTTCCATTAGATAGTGCGTACACCATACATTTGGCCTCGCTGGACGCAGGGGTTGAATTTCCTTTATTTTTTTTGTCAGGCTAGCTATTTGATGTTGTAGTCCCAGTATGGAAGGGTCCTGAGCTTATGCCCCTCCTCTAAACTCTTGCGGGTATCCTGCCATGGCCTCTATCTTCATGGTGTGTTCTAATGCATCTTGCAATGTCTCGATCTTTTGCTGTGTCAGCGGGGTCCTTGTCAGCGAGAGAAGGGCCTTGATAAACCAATCCCTTTGGTTATTGGGATCGATCGGGTAGCTAAGTTTTCCAACCACATCCTTGAATCTCCTCATCATGTCCCATGCAATTTCCCCTTCTCGCTGCTTGATCTCCCACATCTCTGATAAACCTTGTTGATCTGTTTGGGTTGATTTGAATTCTTTCACGAAATCCCTTTTTACATCGTCTAATGCTGGGTTCTGATGAGTCTCATACCACTTTAAAAACCAGCGTAGAGCTCTCTCCAGGAGATTTGTTTGAAATTCTACCAACTTACCTGCGTCCGGTGTCTGTCGAGCCCTCCATATGGCCTCACAGAGGTACCAATTTTGCTCCACATCGTCATTACCCCTCCTAGAAAACTTTGGGTACTGATTAAACGATCCTGCCATGTTTCCTTGTATGGGGCTTACTAGAACAAATCTCCTTACTCCCGGCTGTGAGATGGTAGTGCCAGTACGGTTGCTAGTGTGTATTACTACTATGGCCTGAACACTACTTGAATTACTTAATTTACCGTAACTTAACAAAAATTTCACCTAGGGGCTGATAGAGTACCAGGGGAAGGTCGGGATTAGAGCTACTTGAGCTTTGGGGAATGAGTTACCTGGGATGATGGGTGCCGGCCTTTCTCGGAATAGTTGCTCCATCGCAACATGCAGCTCTACACCGGATGTCTCCTCGGGGCACACGTCATTTCCTTCATATTCCTTTCCCTTTTTTGTTGGGTCTGGGCTCCTATACACCTACCGCACTTCCTTGGTGGTCCCCCCCTATATCCTGAGAACCCGTCTGACCTTCCATCTGCTTCATCGTCTAAGGTGCCTCTCCTTTTTCTTTCCCTTTTCCTTGTTGTCTTTCCAACTCTTTCATAGCCCTTTATCACCACTTCTCGGCAAGTTGCACCCTCCGATGTGCTCGTTGTTCCCTTAAACTACTAGAGGTCTCGGCATCCATATTCCTATTCCCCTTTTTCATCTTACTTGTAGCATCTCTCCTTCGGTCCCTTCCCAGTACTGGAGATTTAGGTCTCCATCTCAACTTTTTGGAACTCCATTAGTCCTTCGTCCACCATCAATGCCTTCATTCATAGAGGGATCTCTCTCAGTAGTCCTCTGCGCAACCCTGATCTGAACATGTCCTCCTCTTTTGAGAAAGACTAGTAGCATTCAGCTGTGAACTCTACTATGTATCCTTCCAAGGTAGATTGCACCCAAAAATCTACAACTCGGGTCAAATCGATATCTAACCGATGGAGTGCTACCAGATCTGAGTGCACCCACTTGTGACAAACGGTCCGCAACCCTCTGGGGACTGCCTTGCTCTGCAATCTCCGTAACCAGTTGTAGAGCTCCTCAAGAAACTTTCCCCAAAATATCTCGTAGATATCACTGGCGGACTCAGAGAAGAGAATTTGGTTCTTGAAAGTATTCTCTTTCTATTTTCTCACTTCTGCTTGCTGAGCTATGAACTGGTCCAGATGGTCATCCCACCATTTATGTATTTCTTTCTCGAAGATCCGTGATACCATGATCTAACTCCAAAATGAGATTTCAGGTCTTGGCAACAGAACCATTTGTTGGCAAGAAACGAGGTCTCAGGGGGAGGCCCAGGTTCGGAAAGGTGGCCAACAGGGGTTACCGCAATAGTCTAGCACAATGCCGACATTTTCACCCTGCTCTGACAAACAGAGTGTCTCACTCGAGGCGTGCCACAACCTTACTAAGGCTGGGGTTGGGTCGAGTATCGATCAGGCATGGTGGATACACAGCCCATCCATAACTTTAAGTACTTCAATTAAGTGTAAATACCAGACAGATAGTAATACTCATGAACTTGATTTGAATGATAAACAAAAATTCAAAATAGCCGTGTATAACACTAAACCATAACACAATATAGAACTAAGAACAAAACATTATATTATAAAGAGATGCATTAACAGCAAAAGACTATTACAACACTCCTCAGAGCGGGCGTGGAAAAACTAACTACAATCACAGTACAAGATCTAGAATAGAACAAAACAAGAGAGAGAGAGAACAGAACAACATGAACAGAGTGTTGGAAATTGGGTTCAATGCTCCCCGTGTGTTTCACGACATGGACTAATCGCCTCTCGTGGATCCTAACTCTGGTGATTGTAGCGGAGACTAATGCCTGCGGGTTTTGGTCTAACGGCAATTGTGATCCCAACAAGTGTATCAGAGTGACAGGTCTCGAGTTTGAAACTCACTCGACTTGCGTTGGGGGGGAGATTGTTGGAAAGTGGGTTCAACACTCCCCGTGTGTTTCGCGACATGGACTAACCGCCTCTCGTGGATCCTAACTTTGGCGATTGTAGTAGAGACTAATGCCTGCAGGTTTTGGTCTAACGGAAATCGTGATTCCAAGACAGAGCTCTCCTACGGCTCCCGCCCTCTGATCCCTACTAAGCCAACCTTCTCTTTCCGCTGATCGGCTGCCTATTTTTCCCATCGCCAGCGCAACTGACAGTTCTTCCTTCTTTCCCGCTCAGTTGTTTGTTTCTTTCCTTGATTGCTGGGAGTCTCACTAATTTTCTTCTGCCGCTTCCCTTTGCCATCTATACCTGCTTCCGTAACAGTCGCGCCACCTGCCCTTCACCTCTTCACAACCATGACAACTCTCTGTCTACCGTGGTTGCGCTCTGCCACCTGTTCTCCGCAACACAAACTGTTTAATTTCAAAACAAGGGCCCCAACAATGTAACCCAATAGTGGTAATGGTAAGGTAAATGTAATGAAATGGAGGTGTAGTGAAGGTGATAATATGGACATATAAGCGAAAATGTAATGGAAGTGAATGAAAATTTCAAGGCCCAACAATCATTACTCGAAATAAAAAATAAATAAAATACTCATAGAAAGATTTTACCGGCCTTCAATTTTCAAATATGTTTATCAGAAAATTGTTGCTTGTCATGAATGTCATATCTTTGATGGAAAATTAAGTTGCTCCCATTACCTTTGAAACCCATTTTTGTGGTATCTCTTTTCTAGCAGTGGGGGTTGGATTTTATTGGGGAAATACATCATGCATCCTTAGGCTAGCATCAGTGGATCATAACTGCCATTGATTATTTTACAAAGTGGATTGAAGAAATTCCTACAAGACAAGCTACATATTCAGTAGTCATACAATTTCTAGAAAGTCACATTTTATCTAGGTTCGATTGTCCAATGAAAATCATCATTGACAATGCTCAGGCCTTTAAATAAAAGAAGATGGTGAATTTTTGTAGCTAGTATAATAACACCCTTAGTCATTCTACAACTTATTACCCTCAAGGTAATGGCTTGGCTGAGTCATCAAACAAGTGCCTAATCAAAATTTTCAAGAAAATTTTGCAGGAAAATAAGAGGTCATGGCTCTTGAAACTTAAATTTTCATTATGGTTTGACATCATTTTCACCAAAAGATCCATAGGGGTTTCACCTTATGAGTTGGTTTATGGGACTGAAGTTGTATTTCCTAGCTCCCTTGGAGTTCTAGTGATGAAATTGTTGCAAGGAATAGAGGAAGAACCAAATTAAATTCAACGGAGGACCAATTAGATGATTGCCTTGCAGGAAAAAAGAGAAGAAGTCTACAACAACTATCAACAATCTCAAAACAGAGTTATAAAAACATTTGAAAAAAAAAATGCAAAAGAAGAAAATTTCAATATTCATGATGTGGTTTTGAAGTGGGAGGCTTGGATTGAAGATAGAGGAAAACATGGCAAGTTTTAGAACCTCTGCAAAGAGCCATATAAGATCTCAGCTTACCATGGGAATAATACATTTATACTGCAAGAGATGGATGGTCAACTATGTAAAGGAGAACGTGTCAATGGTAGGTTTCTTAAGCATTATTCCTCTTGATTCAGTTAGCTGGAAAAACATCATTGTACAGACTCCATTTTTTATTTTCATATTTCCAGCTATGGATGATCTATTCAACAGGTTTGAGCTCAAAGTGAAGTCCATAATAACTTGTAATGATGTCATCAATTTTCAATTTTAAATGTTTGAATAAGGCACCTGGTCTAATGGTTCTTTGCTGCACCACAAGGGAGCAACATCCACGTTGGAGCCATTATTATCTGATATAACACTTAGAGATAGTTTGGAGTCAATTTTTCAAATTAGCTAAGGTTTCAATTTTTTTTTTTCAAAATAAAATATATGTACAAAGTGTTAATTTGGTCACCTAGTTAGTGTGTAGGGTCAGCATGAGTTTATGTGGGGTCCATAATAGGAGTTAGAATCCAAATTTTCATTTGTTTTAGGCTCACTTTATCATTATTAGGATTTAGCCACTTTTGTCGAATTCCGTAGCAGGTCAAGTTATGAAAACAGATGGTTTGCTACAAAAGTTCCCAAAACTTCCGTAGCAAAATTGTCCTTTCTACCACATGTTCTGCTACGAAACTCTATTGATGTTAGTAATGATACGTTTTTTTTTAAATATTGTGGGTCAGAGTCACGATGGATTACGATCATGTGTTAGTATTCACCTTTTCACGATTGATAATCCAAGCATTCAGACCGCAAAGGCTCATTCTCCATCCTTTTCATTCCATTTTGATTTGGCCTTGCTGTCATAATGATTTCTAGTTGTCTTTAGGAGAAATTGCAGGTGGCGAGAAGCAACTCATTAAGTGTTGCATCCATGGCACATAAGAAACAATAAAAATGAGGCTTTGTGGTACGTTATGAACCCATGAACATGAAGTTGTTAGAGGAAGACCCTGTTTCCATCCAATCCTTTTCCACCGTGGGATGCTTGCAATTTTTCTAGAAGTTGCAGTGTTTCCATGGGTATATTTCCAAGGATTTTCCATCAATTTCACAGGAAAAAAAACAATGGTTGACATGCTGAATTTTGTAGTGTCCCCTTATACAATTTCCAGTGCTACAGAGATTCCTAGGGCTGATGAAGTGTGGTTCA
The DNA here is from genome assembly GCA_034641835.2 of Pinus albicaulis. Lineage (NCBI taxonomy): Eukaryota > Viridiplantae > Streptophyta > Pinopsida > Pinales > Pinaceae > Pinus > Pinus albicaulis. The sequence continues at coordinate 115,226 of JAXQQM020074824.1, read as the reverse complement.
AAGTTCAGAAGTTCCAGTCACTCAACTATGATAAATTTCTCAAGGCTGAATACAAAGTAATTTACATGAGTGCTAGAATTTCTAGGGTTTTCCTCAAAGAGAATTTTTCTAAATTTTTAATGGTCATCCAGAAATATTTTACAATTGAAGGCAGGTTGAATATGTTTTACCAGTATCATTTCAGATTTCTCTTACATTTCACAGGTAAACAACCTTTGGACATTTCTTTTTATCTTTATAGGATTTTATGGCAGATGGCTGACAAAGTCCAGGCTAAACCTAATGCTAGCAACACTTCTCTTTTCCATCGTGGCTTCATCAAATTTCTTGTTGTAGAAGAGCTAAATAAGTTAAATAGAGATTGGATTACCTTCTTGTTCTTGAGATATTATGAATTAGATGCTGCCACCCCTTTTAGAAAAACTCCAAAATCTCAGTCAATAACTCCTAGGGAAGAGAAGCAACTAGAAGCAGAACCTGTAGTGAAGACTTCCAGAAGCACTGGGAAAAGGATGACTAGAAAAAAGATTAAAGGGAAAGGCAAGTTAGCTAATATTCTAGAAGCCATTGAAGTTGAATATAGTATAGTTTTGCAGCCTTTGCAAGTGACAAAGGCAGAAACTCAGAAAAAGAACAAGAGGGACAAGAAACTTGATTTTACACAAGAGGAACAAGGTTTTCTCTTCAGACCAAGAAAGCCTTTAACAAGATCAATGCAACAAACAAAAGAGATGCCATAAGTGCCCTTAGAAAAAGCAAAGCCAACAAAGAGAAGACAAGGAAAAGAGCCTATGCAAGAAAAAATATAGATAGAAGTTTTACAGGAACAACTAGGATAGGCGAGAGAAGAAGTGATAAAAGCCAAACTAGATAGAAAATAGTTGATCGAGAAGGTGTCAAAGCAGATAGACTAATATGATGCAGTTGCATATAGACTTGGAAGGATGGTGAAGAGGACTCTTCCATTGTACATGATGTTAAAGCATATGTACAAAAGGACAACTGGATACAGGTAGACAAAAACAAGTCAAAGGATTGGAAACTCAAATCAAGATGATCAAAATTGAACTCTAAAAAAGAGATCTTAAGCTCTTAGCTGAAGTAACAAGCACCCCTTGAGTATGGTAAATTACTCAATTTTTTGCCTATACTATGCTAAACTAATAGTTTCAGACATATACATAGTTAGACAGACTATAAGGAGTCATAAGAAAGTAGAATAAATTCTAAGAAATCAAAAACTTAGAAAATTCAAAATTTTGTAGCAACTCCCCATAGTTAAGCCGAACATTTGCTACGAAACTACTATAGCTTATCATTGAGGAAAACGCAAGAGAAAATTTTAGATAAAGGAGTTCTAATGGCATGAATTTAGCTAAAATACATGAGAGTACACTTCAGAGGTTACAGAGAGATTAAAAAAAAAAGGTATCAAAAGAATGTTTTTTGTAGCTTGCTACCAAATTTTTCTAGGAAACTGTCAAACTATTTTTTTTGTGTTATAATTTTTGATTGGGCATCAAACAGTAGAGAAATCACATGAGTTACAGGTCACAAGGGTGTCCACATCATCATATCAAAACTCATATTTTTCAGGAAAACAACTCAGCAAAGTCAAGCAGGTCTACACATCCATGTGGTAGGAACACACATCAACAAGTCCAACACACTCAACATTTGGTTGGATTCGATAAGGTTTAGCAACAAAATATTTGTGGGCTCATAAATTGATAGAATCCTATTTGAATTCAAATTGTATCAAAAGATAAAATCCCTAAGAAAGCTCATATGTTTTGTAAGTCAAATAGGATTAGGTCTCTTAGCATGATGCTCAATTCAAGCCCTAGGTGGCAGATTTTGTAATTAATGGCTTATAGAGATGTTTATCTACATATTTGTAGTTTTTTTATTCTGCAAAGGATCATTGATATGTGAGAAGGACCAATTTTGTAAATCTTTATCTAGTTAATATACTTTTGCAACATACTATGTTTTTTCAACCTGAGATTCACTTTTGGATTTATGTTATCTCATTATGCTTTTATGTTATTATAATTTTTCATGGCTTATTTGATTACTTGGAATTCAATGAAATATTTCTCCAACTTCCTTCAATCGTCTATGATTGACTGTAAATGTTCACTTTATATCCATTAAGCCAAAAATTCCTCAGGTTCCACAAAGTAATGTTTGTCTATAATTGAGTTTTTTCCATGCCCAATGGTGGTGATTATCACACTTTCTTTCACCTTCAAATTACACAAAAATCCACAATTATTCATATGTAATTGAGTTTTATTCAAAATATTATACAATTTTCCTTGAGAGATACCTCTCATGCTAGAAGGGGTAACTTGTAGCTATAAGTGGTTTAAAATAGTTACTCTTGGTTGGAGGTTGACAGAACCCAGCGTGTCATGTGTAGTGATAACATGTTGGTGTGTCTGCCAGAAGTCGAGAGTTGCATTATCCTGGGTGACTCTTTCCAAAGTAGCTGAACTCCTGAAGGTATCAGGAGACTAGACATTTCAAAGTTGTACTTCTACCTTGGAAACTCGACTGGAATCTTTAGCTTAATGGTGGCTCCCAAGAAGATTTATACAAGGAGAAATCCAGATCCAAATCCATCGAAGATAGTTGATGATCTTGAGAAAATTATCAAAGGAAATGGTAGCTCATCAAAATCAGGTACTCCATATCTCTTAAGATATTCATCTTTACCCTCTGGAGGTGTTCAAAGTATTGAAGACATAAAATTTTATGAAAAGTTTGAGAAAACACTTTTTAGATCTAGATCAGAAAATGAATTAACAGAAATTGTCCTAGATCTACAAAGATTAGGGGTAGACACCACATCTATTGTTTCTAAAGAAGATAAAGAAGGGCTTTGGGAAACTATTACATCAGAATTGTCATTGGAACAAGAGTCTTTAAAAAAATTAAAGCAACTTGATCCTTTTGAATTTCTCTTGAATAGAAGAACTGGTATCCCTTTACCTTAATGGAGTTATTTTATTTCTGAGTTGAAGGTTCCTATAACACAGTTTCCTGTAATCACATCTGCTTCTTTTACGATTTGGATATCTACCTCCCTCATTGTAGCCTCTACTAGTACATCTACTATTTTCTCTTCTTCAATTGCTAGATTTCCTCCTCCTCCTCCTCCTTTAGGCCCTACCAGATATGTCCCTCTTGTCTTGCCTTCCCTTCTTCATGATCTACCATAGGGATATTCTACTAGAATAAAACTTTTGGAGGTGAGGAGGGAATCATTGTAGAACAACATGTTGACCAATTTAATTATTTTATTGAATTAGATGAGGTGGATGACGAAGATGTTAGAATGATATTGTTTTTTCAAAGTTTCATTGGTCAAGTCAAAAAATGGTTTAAATCTTTAACCCCAAGAAGTATACAAAACTGGGATCAATTAGAAGACAATTTTTTAAGGAAATGGGGAAGTAAGGTGAATCATGTTCATGCATTGAATGGATATAATAATTTGAAGAGATAAAGTAATGAAACAGTGCAATATTTTTCAAAGAGGTTTGAAAAGGTTTATAATTCCATTCCCACTCATATAAAGACTCCCCCGAGGGCTGCCCAATTGCATTATGTTGAAGCTTTTGATTATGAGTTTTCCATTTTTCTAAGAGAGAGGGAATCTCTCACTTTGGCTGACATACAAAATGATGTTGTTAAGGTAGAGGTAAACATGGTTGCAACAAAAAGGTCAAAGGTTGGAAAAGGAAGAGTAAAGGAGGAAGATCAACCTTTTACATCTTCAACTGTAAAATTTGACAATACGATGAAAACCATGGAAAAACTTATGGATAGAATAACACTTGGAAATAATCCTCCTGTTGCACAACCAAAAACACAGATAATAAATCCAAATTTTATAAGACCTAAAATTCAATAGAGACCAAGAGAACAAAGAAACCAAACTGATCAGCAAGTTAGGCCCCATTTCTGGCAAAACCTAGTAGATGAAGAAGAAATGCAGCCAAAAAATCAAGAAGACATTATACATTGTTTGGATGAGGATGAAACGAGGATGTTTTTAACAAAGGAAGAGCATGATGAATCCAGTAATGACACATGTAAAGATAAAAATGAAAAACAATCAAAATACCAAAAATGATATCAACATGCCATTTTTTAGATGCAAAATCAATATAACCTAAGGAATAGGAATGTCCTTGTAGTTGTTAATAAGAATCAGCCTAATAAAAAAAATGGTCCAAAGGCTAATGAACAGAAGAAATATGCTCCTGGGAAAGAAATTGAAATATCTCAACCTATTTTTGGCCTAGAAAATGAGATTTCAAAAATAAAAATTGTTGTCCCTTTTGGAGAAATAGTGAAAGTTACAGAATATAAAAATAAAATTGTGAAAATGCTTAATAGTCAAGATGGACCCTCTGATATTCTAAATGTGCAAGAAGATCACCCTACTATATTCTTAGGACCAAGAGTGGAAGATGAGCAAAATGAATAAGTACCACCATTTTATGTGAGTTTAAATATTCATTACATTACATTACACAATGTTATGTTAGATTCAGGGGCATGTTACAATCTAATGCCAAAGGTCATCATGGAAAGATTGTGGTTGGACATAACGAGGCCGTACAAGAATTTATTCTTATTTGATTCCAAGAGAGTTCAATTTATTGGTTTAATCAAATATTTGGTTGTTGGTCTAAGTTAGGTCCCTGCTAAAACTGTATTGATGGACATAATTGTAGCAGATATCCCACCAAAATTCGGTATGCTGTTATCTAGATCATGGGAAGACAAAATCAAGGGAACCATGCAAATGGACATGTCCTATGCCACTATCCCTATTTTTGGTGAGCAAAAAATATTATATAGAGAGTATAGAATGGCATATATGGTCAACAACAAAGATAAAACTCAAAATTTCCCAGTTTATGCAGTGGAAACAGAGTTAGGGTCATCTTTACTTTTCAATGAAGTCATTGATGAAACAAAAAATCAACATGCAAAGCAGAGGCAACATGCTGAAGAAATTTATAGTGAAGGTAGGTGGCACATGAGCTTTGACGGTGCTTCTAGTAGAGATAGAGTTGGTGCAGGCATTTGGATAATCAACCCAAGATATGAAAGTAATTTTTGCTATTAAAAACTCAATTTTCATTGCACAAACAACATGGCAGAGTATGAAGCTTTGATTTTGGGTTTAAAAGTCTAGAAAAAATTAGGTGCTCAAAAGATTTCAATTTATGGTGATTCTAACTTAGTTATCAAACGAGTAATTGGAACCTATCAAACCAAAGTTGTTAGAATGAGAGCATACAAACATTTAACTCTTGAATTGTTGGAAAATTTTAGAGAATACAATTTTACAATAAGACCTAGAGAGCATAATGGCATTGCATTTTCCATGGCTGTTTCAACCAGCCTATTTACAATTCCCATTCATTCCAGTAATAAATATGAAATTGAAATCAGACATAGACCAACCATCCCTGATAACATAAAAAGCTTGTAGGTATTTGAAAATGATCAACAAGTCAAAAAAAATTTGGAGTTGAAAGAAGAGTTTGAAACTACTCAAGTTGACCAGCAAAATATGTCTGCTAAAACAAAATCCAGGTCAGAAGTCATTCAACTGAAAAAAAATTGTATTCCTAAAGGGTTGATTCCTCTTGAAAAATTGTTTGACCAAAATGATGTAGCCAAGAATCCTAAGATGAATTTTGATGATGAAGAAGTTGAAAATCATAATCTTGGTACTCCAGAAAATCCTATGTATGTTAAGCTATCCAAACCCTTTTCTTCCGAGGTAAAACAAAAATATGTTGATTTGATGAAGAAATACATAGATGTATTTGCATGGGGTAATGCAAATTTGAAAGACTATGATCCAAGTACCATCCTGCATACAATACCAATAAAGGAAAATGAAAAGCCTTTCAAACAAAATCCGAATAGAATAAATCCACTATTTTTGCCATTGATTGAAAACGATATTAAAAAGTTGTTTCAATCAAATATCATAGTACCATTGAGGTTTTCCAAGTGGTTTCACAATATGGTACCTGTAAGGAAGAAAAATGGGGAGATCAGGATATGTATTGACTTCAGAAATTTGAATAAAGCCTCATTAAAATACAAATATCCTCTTCCAAGGATGGATCACATACTACAGAACAAATTAGGATCACAAAGGATGTCAATGTTAGATGGTTTCTCAGGGTATGATCAAATATTAGTACATCCAGATGACTAAGAAAATACAACTTTTACCACTCCCTAGGGAACATTTATGTATGCAAATATTCCCTTTGGACTCATGAATGCAGGGGAAACCTTTCAGAGGGCCATGAACATTGCATTTGAAAAAGAAAAGGACAAATCTGTGGTTGTATATTTGGATGGTATCACTGTGTTTTCAAAAAAGAAAGAAGAACATCTCAAACACTTGGAAAATATTCTTCAAATATGCACAAAAATGGTATTTCTTTAAACCATACCAAAAGTGTTTTTGCATTGACAACGGGAAAATTATTTGGTCATATGATATCAAAGGAGAGGATTAAGATTGATCCAATTAGAGTGGTCACTATTCAGAAGATATATCTTCCCACAAATAGAAATAAATTCAATATTTTTTAGCAAGGTGCACTTTGTAAGAAGATGCATTCATGACTTTGCAAAAATTGTGAAACATATTACAAAGATTCCTAAGAAAGACTGCAATATTAAGTGGACAGTGTTGAGTCTTAAAATTTTCTCCCATATTCATCCATATTTCCATCATTTCATAACCATTTAGCCCTCATTTCATAACTATCTAGCCTAAAACCCCACATTAATTAATCATCTTCATGATCATATGGGTTAGAATAATCATTTTCAAAAGTTATTTATTTTATGTATTTTGAAGTTAATATGATTAAAAACTAGGAAATTAACATGGTTTCATATACATATATATGTGTTATGAGTTTTGTGACATGTATAGGCTTATTTGGAGCTCCTAGAAGGGTCTTACTTGGCCTCCCAACCATAAATTCGAATTTCAACTCAAGAAGAGCACCATATTCCAAGGAGAAAGATCATGGAGATCTTTATGTGTCATGGGATTTGTATCTAGTATTTAGGGATAAGGTGAGACAAGTATGGATCTAGTAGATATTTAAGGGATTTACATTTATTGAGGAGATATCCCTAATTCATGTATAAATAAGAGGAGCGTCCTTCACAGGAAGCTAAGAAGTTGTCAATTATTCATTAGCATTAGATTTATGATTGTTCATTCAGCATGAGTAATATCATTTTCTCCAAATCATGAATTATGAGTGTTGTTTGATTCTTAAGATGTGACAGTTGTTCATGTGTGCTCATTGAGGAATGGATGGATCCCCATAAAACACAATTCACATACATATGTAAAATAGTTTGATTTATGTTATATCATTTCATGCAAGTGTGACTTGCTTTCCGCAAGTGTGATTTCATTTCCTAGATTCAATTTGATTGTCATTAAACTGCTTGCTTACTAGTTATCTTAGTTTGCTTGCTTGACAACTAAATCACTATTTGTTATTTACTACTTTCTATATTAGTTTACTGCTTTCTAGATTATCATAGTTTGTTTCTTATAGTTGTTCAAAGATTAGTTTATAATTTTTTAGAAAGGCCATGGCATTCATTCATTCCACCCTTAGAATCTAACTTCCACCCTTAGAATTTAATTCAATGTTCTTGTATGAGATTTCTTTTGCAATTTTCTTTAGTTATATTTGTAATATGCATTTCCCTTCTTTCTTTCCATCCTAAAAAAATTTTCTACAATAGTTTCATCTGAGGTCCCATATATTTTGGTTTGATTCTAAGTTTACGAAACCCTCGAGTTGACAAATTAAATAATAGGTATTTAACATACAATTAAATCACCCTACATTTTGGCGTTGTTGTCGGGGAAGCAAACTTAGATGTAACTAAGTTAGGAAGATCATTTAGGAAGCATTTTTCATTTAGGTTTAACTGCATTTAGGTATTTTCATTTAAGTTTATTTTGCATTTGCATATGGAAAACATAGAAATAAAACAAAACATCCACAAATCAAAAACCCCCATTCACTAAAAAAACAAAACAAAACAAAAACACAATAAAAATCCAATTGCAAAAACAAGATATGAAGAGCTTTGTGCTATGACAGTTGAAGAAGATAAAAAACCTAAAGATCCCATTCAAATTTGGTTTCGACTAGGAATTTAGGCTACAATTTTTAACATCAAATCTTCATGGTCATGTCCAAGAATTCACTAGGGTTTATTTTTCAAATTGGATATGATTTTACTCATGATCTTGTTACACAAATGGATGTGTTGGAAATTCTCTTCACTTAAGAGGATGTTTCATTTCTATTTCAATAGAATAGGACTAACAAATAAAAACGAGTTTTTGTGATTTTTTAAGGATAAATTTGCAATTTTTTGGTGCAGTAAGAGCCACCCATTTATTAACCCTTGATAGGAAAATTGAAATAAAACAAAATATTGTGAACAAGGATCAGAAGAGAAGATTAAAGAGCAATAATTTCAGGTGTGAAATCGATTATTTTCATTTTATTTTCTGAATCCAAATAAATAAATCGATTAATGGAAATCTTGAGTATGCTCTGATCCTGCGCTTTGTATGATCTGGAGGATCAAAAAAAAAAAAAAATAGTAAATAACTATTTATTTTAAAAATAAAAAATAAAAAAATTGATTTTTCTTTATTCAAAATAATTTGTTTCTTTTTTTAAATATATATGTATATATATTTTAAATTTAGAGAGAAATTTGTGTATTTAAACAAATTTGAAATAAAATAAAAATTATATATATATATATATATACAAAATAAAAAAAATTTAAAAAAATGGGCGCTTTCTTACATTCATTGGTTGTACATAATTGCAAGTATTTTGTTTTGAAAACACACCAGAAGCCCTCATTGCTTCACTATGTGCATGGGATCTAACAAAGAGGCATTCTGCAAATAAGAGCTCTTTCATCTGCCCAACGCTCTGTTACAAAGGCAGCTAGTGAGGATGATTCAAGATTTGAAATACGAAGGAAATATGTAGTAGAAATTGACAATGTTTGGGAGGCGCTGGCAATGAGTTGTCGAGGAAGGTGAATCTGGGGTTGATGTTGGTGTGGCTCTCTCGGTTGAAGCTGAATCCTCTTCAGCAGAACAAGGATCTAGTCGACGACATCTGAATAGAAAGAAGGATTTGGAGTTTTCCATCCTCAGTCATATTTGAAGGCACCTACAAACTTGTTAGCAAAAATAATGTGAGTTATAATATCTTAAATGTAAATGAAGTAGCCAAGCTATTACATACCGATATGGAGAAGGGTATTAATGAACTTCCAAAAGAAATTGAACGTAGAATGAATGCGTATGGAAAGAACTCGTATCCATGAAAAGTTGTATGCATTTTTTCGTTTTCGTGTGGAAGGCATTACAAGACACAAACCTGGAACTGTAATCTAGAGCCATTCCTTATATCACAAGAGAGTCAGAGACCAGTAAGCCCACGAGCTAGTTTTTGATTTCGACCAACATTAGAAGCAAATACCTGAGCAGAGGCTAAATACGCATCAGTTTTGACCCATCATTTTAAAACTCGTTTTATGACCAAATGGAAGCGAATTTCAAAAACATAAAACATGGGTTTTCTTCAGAACGGGGTGAATTGTGTTCTGCATGAGAAATTTTCTCAAATTCGTAACCATTTGAGATATTTTTGGGGTTCTTTGGAGCCTTATTTTCTATATTATGTGGAAAAATAGATTTAGAATTTAATGCATAGACAATTGCGGCCATGATGGAAGGAGAAGATTTAGTTTTCCTAATCTACAAGAGGTAGATCTGCCAAGATCCGATTTCCCTAATGTACAGGATGTGTGGCTTTGGTTTTAGAGATAAATATGCAGAGTGTGTTCCTTCACCTGGGTTGAGTTGTGTAGCAAAGGAGTACGAGTGCCAGCTCTGTGTGGTAGCTAAGTTATAAAGTGAAAGTAGCATGAGACTCCCCATCATCATTGAAGGTGAGAATTAACCTTGAGTGTGGGACGAGTTCTGGCATACCTGGGTTGTGTTTCACTATGGGAATGAAGGTATGAGAACACATCCATCTAGACACCCATGTTGCTTATGTTTAATGACTGAAGATGCATCATTCGTGAGGCTGATATGCCACTGATATACAATATCGAAAGAAATCAAAGTGATCCGAAAAAGATTCAAAGTTGTTCTTTGATGGATATGAAGGAATAAACGACCATTTCTAAGGACAAGGTGAAACCATCACCTTTACCAGATCGCTGGAAACTTGCAGAGATTTTTGCCACTAGGATCATTATTGGTAGTTACCTAGCGTTGATGAATGTTATATTTTTCTGGGATGCTTACAAGACATATTTCTTCCTGATAACATTTGGTGTTACAAGTCTTCAGAAAAAATATAAATAATATATATATATATATATATATATATATATATATATATATATATATTAAAATAATCAAAATAAATAAAATCAAAATCAAAATAAAAAATAAAAATAAATAAAAATAAAAAATGAATTAAGAAAACTGAGTGCTACAGTTTACCTACAAGTTGGTACCGTTAGTCAGGCACTTATATTTGTGACTCGTTCTCGAAGCTGGTCTTTTATGGAGTGACCTGGTCACTTGCTTGTATTTTCTTTTTGTGTTGCACAACTGATTGCGACACTAATTACAGTTTATGCAAACTTAGGATTTGCTACAATATAAGGCATGGGCTTGGGCTAGGTTGGTGTAGTGTGGCTTTATAATATCATCTTTTACTTCCCTTGATATAATAAAATTCCTCATTCGATATGCTCTGAGTGGGAAGGCTTGGGATCTTATTATTGAGTAAAAGACGAAATTTACAAGTGGAAGGCGTGTACTTGTCCAAGCAGCTTGCACAATAAAGGAATTGCGAGAGATTCTTGGTATACAAGGAGTGAATGTGCACATCAAGGAAGTAGATTTAGTCACCTCATCATTGGATGAGGAAGAAAGCAAAAATACTAGAAGTAAAAAAAAAAAAAAAGTGTATATGAGCTCTTTTGTAAGACTGCCAAATCAAAGCCTTGCGAAGAATTCCCAACCCATGATCGTGACCTTCACTTTGTTTTCTTTAGAAAGTTGAAAAGATTTTTACCCTCAATTGACCAAAGAAAGGTGGCTAGAGTGCGCTTAGAAAAGATTATTTTGCAAGGATATTATCCAATTAAGAACACAAGAGAAAACAAGACTATGGCGTCAACATCTGAAGGTAATAAAATTATGGAAATTTCTTCGTTGTTTTAATACAGTTAAAATAATAATAATAATAATAATAATAATATTTCCTTTTTAATAAAATTTGTTTACTACATCAATAAAACAAGTAGAGATTTGCCCATTTTTTTTTAAATGTATTTATTAAATTCAAAGATTGGAATTGATTATTTGCATAGCTATGTATACCTAACTGTCCACCCATGATTTTTAGATGCAGGAAATACGCAATTCCACAACTCTAAATTTAATGATATAATTTGTTGACAATGAATTTTAATCAAAAATTCATGATCACCATGCCATCTTATCTGCCTACTTCATCTTTCACATTAGCATCATGTTGCCATGTCACACTCACACACGACTATTTTCATTGTTTCACAAAATTTTCAAATAAGCATAACTTTCTCATACGACATTGGTTTTCAACGATTCAAATGTCGTTGGAAAGATCTTGACGAGATATACACAATGAGAAAGCTTTCATCAGAATTTTAAAGAGTAAAAGAATGAAGAAATTTCTGACAAGACATGACAGGTAACCTAAGGCATTAGTTTCGAAAAAGGTAAAAAAAATCATTTGATTTTATTTCTTGAATTTGTTTTATTAGTACAAATTCTCAGTTTTTTTATGTAAATGTCATAAATAGAGGGATTGATCGCCTCTCTCTTTTTATAATCTTACATTTCATTGCAGAAAAAGTACTAAGTTTTTGTAGGTTCCAGAAAGACAAATTGTTGACCATAAGCAAATAGTGTCTCTCAAAGACCACATTTCTTAAGAACATGATCAGGGCAACATCAAAGATGAAATATCCAAAGCATGAGAACATGATTTTAGATAAATAATGATAAATTAGATCCATCATACCATTTAAAAACCTTTCAGATACTAGTTCTACCATTGCATTCCTACTTATTCATACAATAAAATCTTCATCTCATTTTCCTTCACAGTCATTTTCCCGCCTCGCTTTCACTAAGCTGTAACCCAACAATAAAATCGTTCAGCTCCTCTAAAAATTTGAGTCATTCCATTTCCTTTTCATTTTTTTCAAATAAAACTTGATCCACTGTAAAAAAAAATTATCCATATTCCTTCAAAATTATTGTTTTATGCTCACGTTAGATGATGGAGGATTCATTAAGGCCTCCCTTCTAACAATTCTTGGCCTATCAACATCAGCACATTATCTAGGTTCAAGGCCAGAGTCTTTATTATTACCTTGAGGCTTGTATGCCTTAATGACAATTTCTCTTGCTGACAATCATGGGAATGAAGAGATCTCTGGATTATCCACAGTGTGACCAAACAACGGTCGACATTTCGAATCCCAAGAAGGATCCATATTCAGGACAAGATGTCCCATGATCATTGGATCTTGCAAGTGGCTCGACATCAACTCATATATTCGCACTTCGCAAGATGTACTTAGGTAAATTGGCACTCATTGACATTAATGGTTAGTTTTCCTCACATTGGTTAACGACATTCATTAATGGTTGATAATTCAGTGACTTCTCTTCATGCTCGACATCAACACATTTATTCGCATGAGTAGAATTTTACCATCGGGTTTTGTAAAGATTTAAGGTTACATCATTTCAACAGTTTGTAGTAGGAATCAATTTGTAACAGCAACAATAAAGATCCCAATCTTGTCATCAACACAAAGAAAACAAAGAAGCAAATCAAATTCCTTTTTTTACATACTCCATGATCCATTATCAACAACCACACTCTTCAGTAAACACAACTCATCCACATTGAAGGTAAGTGAAGGTATGTTGTTTTCTAATTTTTAGTCATGAAAATTCAATTCCAAGGGACACCAATTCATATTCACATTTCATACACCGTCACACATTTTCATTTCATTCCAATTCACATATTCTTCCCAATCAACTATTGTTTCATTATGATTCCAAAATATTATATGCTTTGCAAATTATCAATTCATTGATAGTTATTATAGGGCATGAAAATAAAATTCTCAATGTTTTCATGTACTTTGATACAAAAAAAAATAAAAAATAAAATTATTGTTACAAAAGAACCAATGATCAAAAATTTTGGTTGTCACATAAGAACCAACCATCAAAAATATATGTTGCAATCAAATGTATTACACTTTGCAAAAGAGAATATGATGACACAAAGTTTGAAGAGAACTAATACAAGTCAAAAGCTCATAAGGAAGCAAAGTATTTGAAGAAGATAATCTTATGGACAAATGAATCAATGCACTAGTTGCATGTGTAGAAATTATATACAAGATGCATGTATATATCCATATTCTCCTGATAACAATATTTATCTTCTTGCTAAATACAGAATCCTTCCACTGTTAATCTTTTGCGGAAATTTAAAAACTCAATTGCAAACACATGAAGCAATAAAAACAATCGCACATAGCACATTTGTTTAACGAGAAAGCCTGAAGCTGAAAACCCCAACTATCATATATTATGTATCATGGAGATCATGTAACAATATCATACAAAGCTTAGTACATCAAGCTCTCAGTACAATCAATCGTCACACACTAACATGAAGAAATCTGTAAATCCATGCACTGATTTCTTGCCACCTGATAGCCTGCCTCCACTGCGTAATCCCTGTTGAATAAGACCCCTAAATGAATTCGAATCTACCTTGCTTTCACTGCGCAATCCTCATTGGAAACTCCAATTTGTGTGTGGTGCAATCAATGCATCACTATAGTCACAACAGATAGTTCATCTTGCCCTTTCACCTATCTCTCCACGGGGTCTCCACTGGAACTGACATGCACTGTAGTTAACTGTTGTATTTTTTCATTTGATTAATGAGTTATTATTTGTGAATTGATTAACTAATTAATTCACTCCACTCTCACTAGTGTATCATTCAATTAGACTAGATACAACTAGCTCAACTGAGTTTAACTCCATTAACTGAATTAAATTGAATAAAAACTCCATGAACTACTCTTCCAACTCTGTCATAACTTTTCCACTTCAGTTCTAACTTAGTCCTCCATGCATGAACCACCAGTAAACCCTAGGAATTGTGTAATTCCTTCAACCCATTGATTTTCCAAATCTGTATACTGAAATAAAGTGCTCCAAGAGAATAAGTTGATATTTAGAGCCTAATTATTATTAAGAGCTAATAATAATCGACACTTCTATTTTTTAGATCGACGATCTATAAATAGACTTCGCCCAATATTCTAAAAATAGAATTTTATCTATTTTTCCAACTTTACCAACCATCCACAAACAGCATCCTGCAACTTTTGAAATATGATCACCATGTCTAAAAATAGACTTACACCTAAAAATATCTTGTGGGCCCACTTAGTGAAGGTTACTGATTTTCACTAAGCTCATCATCTTGTTGAATCTCAACACTCCCTCTCAACAAGATAGGGATTATTCTTCACCCCAATCCTCCCTCTATGGTATTCGAATTTTCTCCTGGTGAGCGCCTTCGTCAGAATGTCTGCATCCTGATCTTCCATAGGAATGTGCTAAAGCAATATGATCTTCTACGACACACAATCTCTGATATGATGATACCAGATATCAATTTGTTTATATATATCATGAAACATAGGATTAATCAAGAGTTTAATGCAACTCTGGTTATCACAATGTATCACTGTAGGATCTAAATGTGAACCGAACAAACCGACCAGGATCTTCCTCATCCAGATAGAATCACATGCCGCTTGACTTGCTACCATGTATTCTGCTTCCGCTAAACTAAGTGCCATAAATCTTTGTTTCCTGCAGTAATGAGAAACTATTGTAGATCTGATACTGAAAACCCCTCCTGATGTGCTCTTTATGTCTGTTGTCTGCCTGCCCAATCTGCATTCGTGAATTTTTGCAACTTCACCTCATCCGTCTGTTTGTACCATAAGCCATACTCAAATGTGCCCCTGAGATACCTCAGGACATGCTTTCCTACCTTCCAAAAGAGCTTGGTAGGATTAACCATCGCTTTTGAAAGTTGGTTCACCGCATAGCATATGTCCGGTCTTGTATTAACTAAATACATGAGTGAACCCACCAACTGTCGATAAACAGTGGCATCCACTACCTCTGCCGATGTAGCATCCTCTTTCCTCCAATTTCCTGGAATAGGAGTATCAATAGGCTTGTAGCCTTGCATGTGAAACTTCTCAAGTATCTCCCGAGCATATTTTCCTTGAGACACAAACAGTTCACCTTCCCGCTGCCATATTTCCAATCCAAGGAAATAATGAAGGAGGGCCAAATCATTCATCTCAAACTCCTTTGCAAGATATGCCTTGCATGAGTGTATTAACTGCTCATCACCCGTTAGTATTAAATCATCAACATAAAGAAAAATGATTAAAAGCTTACCCTCCACCACAATTTGGTACAGGTTTGCATCTGCCTCACTCTTGGTGAAGCCAAGTCCAGTGAAATAGTTGTCAATCCATGTGTACCAAGCATGTGGTGCTTGCTTCAGCCCATACAGCGCTATTTTGAGTCTACACACATGTGACTCATTGTTAAAGATCTACAATCCTTCAATTTTCTCAATGTACACCTCTTCCTCAATGATCCCATTAAGGAACGCAATCTTCACATCCATCTAATGAATGTGCCAACCCATCTGCGTTGAGAGAGAAAGGATGGTCCTTATAGAAGAATATCGTGTGACAAGTGCAAAGGTTTTTTCATAATCAATCCCCTCGATCTGTGAGAAGCCTCTAGCAACAAATCTTGCCTTATACTTCTTGATGCTTCCATCAGCAGCTTGCTTTACCTTGTAGATCCATCTTGATCCTACAACTGATTTACCCACCGGCCTTGGAACAATCTCCCAAGCACTATTTCTAACAATGGAGTCATACTCCTCCACCATGGCATCTACCCATGTGGGCTCCTGCACTGCTTCTTCAAAATAAGATGGCTCTGTCATGATAAACTTGCTCATAAGAGCCATGTATCCAGTAAATTGGTCAGGTGATTGTCTCTGTCTGCGCTATGATGTAGGGACTCCTACATTCTGTGCCACATCAAGCTTCAGTCTCTCAGCTTCTGTGGCATGATTTTTGCCTTGTCTGATGTTTGGTTCTGCATGAGTGGACTCCTCCACTCCATGAATCTCCTCCTGTGGCTAATCCACATCTAGAGGCTCATCTTTGGGAATAATAAGTTCCTCCTCTGCATGAAAGTGTAGCTCCCTCTCAAGCAACAACTTCATGTCTTTCACCTCATTGAATTTTATATCCGTCGCACCACAGTCATCCGACTGTCTGGCAAAGACACACGATAATTTTGGGGTGTTTCTGTGTACCCCACAAATATCCCAACTTCTGCAGTCGACTCCAGCTTCTTCCTAGCGTCCTTTGTCACATGAATGTAAACAAATGAGCCAAAAATATTCAAATGAGAAATATCAGGCTTCTTACTAGTAAAAGCTTCTTCAGGTGTACTCATGCCAAGTACTCTATGAGGACAACGATTTTGCACATAAACCGCAATGTTGCATGCTTCTGCCCACAAGTGCATCGGTAGGCCCTGGTCATGCAGCATCACTTGTGCAGCACCCACGATCGTTCTGTTCTTCCTCTCCACAACCCCATTCTGCAATGGGCTATGAGGCGCTATGAGTTCTCTTCGAATTCCTTCTTTTCTACAGAAGTCTTTGAATTCGCCCGAGATATATTCACCACCATTATCGCTCTGTAGAGCTTTCACTTGCGTCCCCGACTCCTTCTCCACCAATGCTTTAAACTCACAGAACTTTGAGAATGTTTCACTCTTCTTCTGCATGAAGAAGATCCAACATCTACGAGAATAGTCATCAACAAATATAACATAATACTTGTGTTTTGTTGTTGAGGCAACTGAGAATGTTCCACACACGTCTGTGTGAATTCTCTCAAGGATCACCGAAGCAAAGTTCTCCTTCTCATGAAAGGTGGTCTTCACAAACTTACCCATAGTACATCCCTTGCACTAATTTGACTATGCAAGAGTACCCTTGGGAAGTCCAGTAGAAATCTACTGCAAAATCTTCAAAGCACCATGGCGAAGATGGCCCAATATCCTGTGCCATAATTCGCCCTCATCCTGGCTCACCACTTCTTCTGCTTTCCCCATCATTGTAGCGCAGCCATCTACCTCCAGCTTTTAGAGATTATTAACTTGAATCCCTATCCTCTTGGTTTGACCCGTTGTTTTATGTCACAGGAAAGCTTTTCCATCACTAAAAACAACATCATAACATTTGTCTTCCAACATTGCGACCGAGACCAAGTTCTTCTGCAGACCTGGAACATGCATAACATCTTTCAACAGAAATGGATTATCTGACTCCCTCTCAAAGGTAATGGTCCCAATTTCGGGCGCACTATATCGACCATCATCGCCCATCTCTATATGCATTTCAAGGTCCTTCTACTCCAAGTCACTAAACAACTCCTTGTCTCCCGTCATATGGAAAGACGCACCACTATCAAGATACCACACCGATCCCATTGAGATTGAAACCAAGCATGCGATCAAAGAGAAATCAAGTTCAAATTGCGAGGCTAAGGCCTCTCCAGCTGCAGCTCCAACAGCCTTCTTGTTCTTCTTCTTCTGTGGGCAGTTAGTGGTGAAATTCCCATGTTCTTGGTAGTGAAAACACTTCACCTTGGACAAATCTTGCTTCTTTCCTTTAGCTTCGGATTTTGGATGGGATTTCTTCCCCTTCCCTTTCCTTTATTTGGCAGCCAAAGCGCAATTTTCTTCATCTTCATTCTTCGATGAAGATAGCTGCCTTATCTCCTCCTGCACAAGATCCGACCAAAGTCACTCCCATCCTGGCAGTTTCTCCCGTCCATTGACAGAGTCTTCGTAGCTATGCCAACTCTTCGGAAGCCCAAGGAGAACCAAGCTCACCAATTATTCATCATCAACAATAATCCCCACACTTCCCAGTTAATCCCTACAGTGGAAAAAATTCGTGAGATATTTTGGAATACTTTTTCCCTTCTCCATTTTTATTTTTATGAGCTTATCCTTCAACGCCAACTTCCTTTGGTAGCTACTTCTTTGGAAAAAATCTGTCAAAGCCTTCCACATTACAAATGGAGTGGCTTTCCCGTGAAGGTTGGACACAATATGTTCCTTCACACCTTCCAACAAAATTCCTCTTGTCTTTGCTACCTTCTTTTGCCATGCGTCAAGTAATGCAGCATCGCTAGATCCTGACTTAGGAACATCGCTATCGATGAACTCCTTCAGTCCATTATCTTCCAGCAGTGCCTCCATCCTATCCTTCCAGGCTATGTAATTCGAGCTACCATCAAGGGCATACTCCAATCGCAACCCATTGAAATACATTTCAATGTATACTCAACTGTCGCACCAAGAATTTTCTGAAGAAAATTCAAATTGTCCACCAGCACAAACTCAAAAATTCTTCACAATTGCAATCTTCAAGAATTAACATTGGCTCTGATACCATGTAGAAATTATATACAAGATGCATGTATATATCCAGATTCTCCTGATCTAACAATATGTATCTTCTTGCTAAATATATAATCCTTCCACTGTTAATCTTTTGCGGAAATTTAAAAACTCAATTGCAAACATATGAAGCAATAAAAAAAATCGCACATAACATAGTTGTTTAACGGGAAAGCCTAAAGCTGGAAACCCCAAGTATCATATATTATGTATCATGGATATCATGTAACAATCTCATACAAAGCTTAGTACATCAAGGTCTTAGTACAATCAATCATCACACACTAACATGAAGAAATTTGCAAATCCATGCACTAATTTCTTGCCACCTGATAGCCTGCCTCCACTGCACAATCCCTGCTGAAGAAGACCCCTGAATGAATTCGAATCTACCTTTCTTTCACTTCACAATCCTCATTGGCAACTCCAATGTGTGTGTGGTGCAATCAATGCATCACTATAGTCACAACAGATAGTCCATCTTGCCCTTTCACCTATCTCTCCACTGGGTCTCCACTAGAATTGACATGCACTGTAGTTAACTGTTGTAGTTGATTAATGAGTTATTATTTTTGAATTAATTAAATATTAATTAACTCCACTCTCACTTGTGTATCATTCAGTTAGACTAGATACAACTAGCTCAACTGAGTTTAACTCCATTAACTGAGTTAAACTTAATAACAACTCCATGAACTACTCTTCCAACTCTGTCACAACTTTGCCACTTTAGTTCTAACTGAGTCCTCCATGCATGAACCACCAGTAAACCCTAGGGATTGCGTAATTCCTTCATCCCACTGATTTTCCAAATCTGTATACAGAAATAAATTGCTCCAAGAGAATAAGTTTATATTTAGAGTATGATTATTATTAAGAGCTAATAATAATTGACACTTCTATTTTTAGATCGACGATCTATAAATAGAGCTCGCCCAATATTCTAAAAATAGAATTTCATCTATTTTTCCAACTTGACCAACCATCCACAAATAACATCCTGCAACTTCTGAAATATGTTCACCATGTCTAAAATTAGACATAGTCTAAAAATAGACTTACTCCTAAAAATAGCATGCGGGCCCACTTAGTGAAGGTGACTGATTTTCACTAAGCTCATCATCTTTTTGAATCTCAACAGCATGAGGACCTGCAACAACTTCAGTTGGGGGGTATGTTGAGTCTCAAAATTGTCTTCCATCTTCATCCATATTTCAATCATTTCATAACCATTTAGCCCTCATTTCATAACTATTTAGCTTAAAACCCTAAATTAAGTAATCATCTTCATGATCATATGGGTTAGAATAATCATTTTCTAAAGTTATTTATTTTATGTATTTTTAAGTGAATTTATTATTAAAAACTAGGAAATTAACATGGTTTCATATACATATATATATATGTGTGTGTGTGTGTGTGTGTGTGTGTGTGTGTGTGTGTGTTATGAGTTTTGTGACATGTGTAGGCTTATTTGGAGGTTCTAGAAGGGTATTACTTGGCCTCCTAGGCACAAATTCAAATTTCAACTCAAGAGGTGGACCATATCCAAAGAGAAAGATCATGGAGATCTTGATGTGTTATGGGATTTGTATCTAGTATTTAGGGATAAGTTGAGACAAGTATGGATCTAGTAGATATTTAAGGGATTTACATTTATTGAGGATATATCCCTAATTCATGTATAAATAAGAGGATCATCCTTCAAAGAAGCTAACAAGTTATCAATTATTCATTAGCATCATATTTATGATTGTTCATTCAACATGAGTAATATCATTTTCTCCAAATCATGAGTTATGAGTGACGTTTGATTCCTAAGATGTGACAGTTGTTCATGTGTCCTCATTGAGGAATGGATGGATCCCCATCAACCACAATTCACATAAATATGTAACATAGATTGATTTCTATTATATCCTTTCATGAAAGTGTGCTTTATTTTCTGCCAGTGTGATTTACTTTTCCGCAAGTGTGATTTCATTTCCTAGATTCAATTTGATTGTCATTAAACTGCTTGCTTACTAGCTATATTAGTTTGCTTGCTTGAAAACTAAATCACTAGTTGCTATTTACTAATTTCTATATTAGTTTACTGCTTTCTAGATTATCATAGTTTGCTTCTTATAGTTTTTCAAATATTAGTTTATAATTTTTTAGAAAGGCCATGGAATTCATTCATTCCACCCTTGGAATCCAACTTCCACCCTTAGAATTTAATTCAGCTTTCTTGCATGAGATTTATTTTGCAATTTTCTTTAGTTATATTTGTAATATGAATTTTTTTTCTTTCTTTCCATCTTGAACTTACTTTCTACAACAGTTTCATCTGAGATCCCATATATTTTGGTTTGCTTCTAAGTTTACGAAACCCCTGGGTTGAAAAATTAAATAATAGGGACTTAATATACAATTAAATTGCCCTACAGACAACATAAGCTAAAAATTCATGTGAATATATCAATAAGGCTCTTACTCAAGCTCTAGTACTCATTAACCTTGATTTTTTAAAAGAATTTATGGTTTTAACCTTTACTTCAGAACACACCATTGCAAGAGTTTTGTTACAAATAAAACAACAATGTAATGAACAACCCATCTCATTCTTTAGCAGGACACTTGGGAATTATGAAATGAAGTATAAAATTATGGGGAAGCAAGCTTATGCTTTGGTGAAAGCACTTAAATATTTCACGGTATATGTTATCCATTCACATATTGTTGCTTTTGTACCTTATGTCGTATTAAAGACATATTAACCCAAGCTGATCCAGAGGGTAAGAGGAGCAAGTGGATTGCTACTTTACTTGAATATGATTTGGATATCAAACATACCAAATTAGTAAATGGACAAGGACTGGAAAAGCTTATGATTTAACCTAATTTTGACTATCTAAGCATTAATATTATAGCAGAAAATTTAGATGTAATTGTGGATGAAGAGCTGATCCTTGTTGAAGAAAAATTTACGATGTCAAATTGGTATAACGATGTTATTTTTGTTCTGCGGCATCATAGAGCTCCTCCAAAATTAACAAAATCAAAAGCCATATTTTTCAAGCTAAAATCGGTGAGGTATTGTATCTTGAACAATTGTTTGTACTGGAAAGACATAGGTGGGATACTTCTCAATTGCCTACTGGAAGATGAAGCTGAGAAAGTGACTGAAGAATTTCATAAGGGTGATTGTGGGGGTCATCATTACTGGAAAGCAACAACAAATAAAATACTCAAAGGAGGATTTTACTGGCCTTCAATGTTCAAAGATGTGTATCAGAAAATTGTTGATTTTCATGAATGTCAGATATTTGATGGAAAAAGAAATTTGCTCCCATTACCTTTGAAACCCATTTTTGTGGAAGCTCCTTTCCAATAGTGGGGGTTGGATTTTATTGGGGTAATACATCTTACATCCTCAGGCCAGCATCGATGGATCCTAACTACCACTGATTATTTTACAAAGTGGATTGAAGCAATTCCTACAAGACAAGCTACAGATTCAGTAATCATACAATTTCTGGAAAGTCGTATTTTATCTAGATTCAACTGTTCAATGAAAATCATCACTGACAATGTTGAGGCCTTTAAATCAAAGAAGATGGTGAATTTTTGTAATCAATATAATATTACCCTTGGTCATTCTACAACTTATTACCCTCAAGGTAATGGCTTGGTTGAGTCATTAAACAAGAGCCTAATCATAATTATCAAGAAAATTTTACAGGAAAATAAGAGGTCATGGCACTTGAAACTTAAATTTTCCTTATGGGCTAACAGAATTTGCACCAAAATATCCATAGGGGTTTCTCCTTATGAGTTGCTTTATGGGACTGAAGTTATATTTCCTAGCTCCCTTGGAGTTCTAGTGATGAAATTCTTGCAAGGACTGGAGGAAGAACCAAATGCAATTCAACTTCGGATCAATTAGTTGATTTCCTTGTAGGAAAAAAGAGAAGAAGTCTACAACAACTATCAACAATCTCAAAACTGTGTTAAAAATTTATTTGACAAAAAGACAAAAGAAGAAAATTTCAATATTCATGATGTGGTTTTGAAGTGGGAGGCTCAAATTGAAGACAAAGGAAAACATAGAAAGTTTGAGAATCTCTGCAAAGGACCATATAAGATCTCATCTTATCATGGGAATAATACATTTATACTGCAAGAGATGGATGGATATGTAAAGGAGGACCTGTCAATGGCAGGTTTCTCAATCATTTTTCCTCTTGATTCAGTTAGCTGGAAAAACATCATTGTACATACTCCATTTTTATTTTCAGATTTGCAACTATGGATGATCTCTTCAACATGTTTGAGCTCGAAGTGAAGGCAATAATATCTTCGAAATTATTTCATCATTTTTTAGTTTTTAATGTTTGAATAAGGCACCTAGTCTGCTAGTTCTTTGTTGCACCATAAGGGAGAAACACCCCCATTGGAGCCACTGTTATCTTAGATAAAACTTAGAGATATTTTGGAGTCAATTTGTCAAATTAGCTAATGTTTCAAATTATTTTTTTCAAAATAAAATAGATGTAAAAAGTGTCAATTTGGTCACCTAGTAAGTGTGTAGGGTCGGCATGAGTTTAAGTGGGGTCCATAATAGGAGTTAGAATCCAAATTTTCATTTTTGTCAGGCTCACTTGATCATGATTAGGATTTAGCCACTTTCGTTGAATTTCATAGCAGGTGTAGTTATGAAAACAAAGGGTTTGCTATGAAAGTTCCTGAAAATTTCGTAGCAAAATTGTTCCTTCTACCACCTGTTCCGCTATGAAACTCTATTGTTGTTAGTAATGATATATATTTTTTAAAAGGTTATGGGTCAGAGTCACGATGGATTACGATCATGTGTCAATATTCACCTTTTCACAATTGATAACCCAAGCATTCACTCAACAAAGTCTCATTCTCCATCATTTTCATTCCATTTTGAGTTGCTCTTATTGTCATAAGTAGGTCTAGCTATCTATAGGAGAAATTGCAAGTGGAAAGAAGTAGCTCATTACGTTTTTCAGCCATGGCACAAAAGAAACAATACAAAGGAGACACTGTGGTACGCTATGAACCCACGGACATGAAGATGCTAGAAGAAGACCCTATTTTCGTTGAATCCTTTTCCAGCGTGGGATGCCTATGTTTTTTCCAGAAGTTGCAGGGTTTCCATGGGCAAATTGCCAAGGATTTTTCCATCAATTTCATAGGAACAAAAACAATGGTTGGCATGCTAAATTTTGTAGTGTCCCCTGATACAATTTCCCATGCTACAATTAGAGTGGCCATTATTTATTTAAACCATACCAAAAGTGTTTTTGCCTTGAAAACGGGAAAATTATTGGGTCATGTAATATCAAAGGAGGGGATTAAGATTGATCCAATTAGAGTGGTCTTTATTCAGAAGATAGATCTGCCCAGAAACAGAAAGGAAATTAAATTTTTTCTAGGCAAGGTGGACTTTGTAAGAAAATTCATTCCTATCTTTGCATAAATTGTGAAACATATTACAAAGATTCTTAAGATAGACTGTGATATTAAGTGGACAACAAAGGCTAAACATTCATTTGAAGATATCAAGAAGGCTCTTACTCAAGCTCTAGTAATTTTTAACCCTCATTTTTCAAAACACTTTATGGTTATTACCTTTTCTTTGGAACACGCCATTGCAGGAGTTTTGTTACAAAGAAAACATCAAGGTAATGAACAACCCATCTCATTCTTCGGCATGACACTTAGGAATTCTGAAATGGAGTATAACATTATGGAGAAGCAAACTTATGCTTTGGTGAAAGCACTTAAAGATTTTAGGGTATATGTTATCCATTCACATATCGTTGCTTTTGTACCTTATGTTGTAGTAAAAGACATATTAACCCAAGCTGATCTAGATAGTAAGAGGAGAAAGTGGATTGCTACTTTACTTGAATATGATTTGGATATCATACCTACGAGATTGGTAAAAGGAAAAGGATTGGAAAAGCTTATGACTCAATCAAATTTTGACTATCTAAACATTAAATTTATAGCAAAAAATTCATATGTAATTGCAGATGAAGAGATGGTCCCTCTTGAAGAAAAATTACAATGTCATATTGGTATAAAGATTTTATTTTTGTTCTACAACATCATAGAGATCCTCCTGAATTAACAAAATCAAAAGCCAGATTTGTCAAGCTGAAATTAGTGAGGTATTGTATCTTGAAAAAATGTTTTTATTGGAAAGGCACAGGTAGGATACTTCTCAACTTCCTACTGGAAGATGAAGCTGAGAAAGTGACTAAACAATTTCATAAGGGTGATTGTCACTAGTACAAAATGGCTAATTAGTTACTAAAAAAATTACTAAAGTTTGCATATAAACGACTATTTTTCGATCGGTGACCAATAGTAGCTAATTTACAGTATCTTATAACGCGACCAACTTTTAATCATTTTTAGCTTAATCATTAATTGGTTATCTCAATTTTGTTGTCTAGTTGTATATTTGGTCATTAATTTAGTCACTGATTTAGTAATTGATTTGGTCATTAATTGTCGCAAATAATGACCAAATATACAACAAAATATATTACTATATGATCATCCGAGAAAACCAATTAATGACCAAAGAAATATGACCAAAATGTTGGTCGTGTTATAAGACACTGTAAATTAGCTACTAATAGTCATATATATGGAAATTTTAGTCATCGTTTCAAACCAATTAATGACCGAAAAAATATGACTAAATTTTAGTCGTGTTATAAGACACTGTAAATTAGCTACTAATAGTCGTATATATGCAAAATTTAGTCGTCATTTGTAGTTACAAATTTATCATTTGCAGTAGTCATTTATTCATTATATAAATGACTAATTTAGTAGTTTATATTCATTTCATTTACTTTCATTAATAATCATTATAAATGACTAATTTAATCGTATATTCGTTTTATTTATGTTCATCATTAATCAATATAAACTATTAATTTAGTAGTTTTAAATTCATTTTTTGTTCATTATTAATCAACATAAATTAATTTGTATGATTTAAAAAATGTCATACAATGTGCATGTTCATCTAATATGAAAACACAAAATCACATATTTTAATTACAATACTAAACAATATCAAGTGCAACTACAAATAATTTCAACCACATAAATTATATTATATGAAATGTTAAAGTATTACAATATGATTTTCCAACTTAATATTGGATGGACTACAATTTACACATGAAATGGTGTTTCATCACTTCAAAACATTATCATTGTGTTTTCAAAGCATTGCAGGTGAATTCACCAACTCTGAAGACTTGACCATCGGCCTTTATATGTGTCTTATGCGGGATATTGGCTCTAACAGTATCATTGCGCCAATTCTCCTCTCTCTCTCATTTTTCATTTGTCGCTCCAATGTTATTGCTCCCCTCTATTTTCAATTCATGCTTCTTACCATCAATACTAAGTTCATTTTCTGAAATAAAAAGAAGATAAAATGCAAAGTGTAAAACATGAAAGACAATGAACACTAGAATATAAATTAAATTGGACTATAAATAGTTTATACAACATATACCTCAACATCAGCAATGTCAAACCATTTTTCCCCATACAAGTAAGAAACTCGAACAAATTTTCTTCATTGGGGCGATAATTGCCACTACAATGTGGCCAGATAACCTGTATAAACAAAGAAAATAAAATATCACTATATATAGAAAAGAACACCTTAGTGAATTAGTATTCAACTTTCAAGTAAATCTTAGGAACAATCATGTCAACTAAGTTATATGCTAAAAATCTCAAGTTGTAGATAACTTGTGAAAATAAATAATCTTAGGTGTGATGTTTAATCCTTGTCATTTTATTCACAACAACATTTCATTTTCTAACGCATGAACTTAGTCAAGTATATATACAACATGTACTCAAATAACAACATGAAAGTAACTTTTTCTGATAGTCATGAAAATATTTTAACACAAAATAGCTATAAGGATTCCAATCAATATAGTGTAATACTAATTTCATCTTCAAGCTTTGGTTGTTGTTTAAATAGACATGGTACTAAGTATTTTCAATTTCATAGATAAAATACAAAACAAAATCAAAAGAAATGTCCAAAATACAATCAAACAATAAAGAGAGAATATCATGGAATGGGAATTGCAATTATAAAAAAATTGTTTACCTATCCATTGATGTCGTGTCTGGCATTCCTAAAACATTTTCTTGCCCAAAATAACCATGAGGTGAAATAATCACAACGTTAAAAACCATAGGAATTCCTACTAGAAACATTTCCAAAGTCGATGGCTTGGGTGTCTAAGCGATCTCTAAGCGAATGAACCATATCCAAGACGTGATATGCATCGTCTCCCCATCCTTTTTCCAATCACATTTCTTGTAACCTGCCCATAGCAGAGTCAAGTGACAATCAAACAAAGACATTGGCATTTGTTTTTATCTTTATATCTATAAAATTTGAATCTGATTTGTTTCATGAACATATTAATTCATATTTAAAGCCTTCCTGACATATGAGAAAGTATTAATCAAATAGGACATCAGAAAAATCGACCTCAATGAGGCCCTCAAACAATTTCTACAATATCAATATTTTTCTTGTTGTGATATCTTGGATAGAAAAAATAACATATCTACAAAAGAAAAATGCATATATTACTTATGGTCAAACTTTGTATATGGTGTGTTCTTAAGCAGTTTTTTAAGATGTTCCTCCGCCTTTACCAAAGTGAATTGTAGCTTGGTTAAAACGTGTATCCTTTCATTCAGCATCAATTTCTGCAAGATAAATGTCACACATCATTCTTTCCCATTTCTCAACATGCTACATATGATAAATTGAAAGTCGCATAAAACCAAGAGCAAACCCTTCTCTAACCAAAACAAACAATGTCCTAATAAAACTTCATTATAATATTAGAAAATGAAAAGAGAGTGGACCATTTTTGTTGTTTGACTTTGCCTATTTTTTTTATGAAAGTGCTCGAGCTTCATCAACCAACAAATGTGAGGGAAGTTGTAAATGTGAAAAAAAATATGTTGACCTAATTTGTAGACTTCTTCAAAATGATGTGAATGATGTCATTTTCGGATGTGGTAAATCTCATAATAAGAAATGGCATGTATTCTAATAAATTACATTGCAATGACTACCATGGGCCTCCACGGGTTATAGGTCCTTAGTATGTTAATCTTGATGATGAAAGAGAGATGGCAACGATAAGTATGGGTGGTCCTAGTTTTTATGGTGGATATCTTCAAACCAAGGTCGTCATCTCAATGAACCTCGGTTCTGACATGATAAACCTAGATTTGGTCTTCACCCAATTTCACTCCATCATACTTTGTCAAGACTCAAGAGGACATAATGTTCCTTCATCTTATAATAGGGTTGCTTTTGAGGTTATAAATAAAGCTTATCCAAATCAAATGGATTTTTGGGCTCCAAGAGATATGGATAATTTAAATTATAACAATTATATGTTTTTTCCCAAGATTCAAATGTAAGGATACATTTTGTGGATTTTATTAATAAATAAAATGAGAGAAATAATCCATGAGGAGAATCTACTGGTCATTGTGATTAGGGAAATACTCGAAGATAATAAGACTATTTAGGTTCAAATCAAAGATGGTGTTGATTTTTGTAGCTCCTCAGTTGTTGGTATTTTTTAAGGTAGGAATTTTAGTTCTTCAAGGGTGAGGTCCTTCAACATAATTGCATCTACCTTGGTCATATCACCCAAAATCAAAACATTATCAACAAAGAGTAAATATGCCAAGTTTAAGGAAAATCCTATTTGTATAGTTGTCAAGCTTATAGTTCTTTTTTACTCTGTTATAACTCTGTTGAGACCACCTACTCTACAATAAAAAATGGCAGAGGAGACATTAGTCATACCTACCCATGGTCTCTTGTAGGCATGATAGAAGAATAGGCTGAGCCATTAATTAGAATTGCACATATATTGAGGAAAGACAATTCATTATCTAGTTAACCAATTGCACATTGAACCCTATATGGATGAGTAGCCCTAAATAAATCCAATTTTCTCTATCATATACCT
The DNA here is from genome assembly GCA_034641835.2 of Pinus albicaulis. Taxonomy (NCBI): domain Eukaryota; kingdom Viridiplantae; phylum Streptophyta; class Pinopsida; order Pinales; family Pinaceae; genus Pinus; species Pinus albicaulis. The sequence goes on along the minus strand of JAXQQM020074824.1, from coordinate 86,318 downwards.
TGGAAAGACAAACTAACATTGCTTGTAATTTTTTGGTTTCAAGTTATAAATTCCTTCTTGGGAAACTCCTATTCCGTAATGGATTTGTTTCCCAGGAAAGATGCAAAAATGTTCTAATGACATGGAATCAACTTAGTGGATTTTGACCCTACATAACCAAGGAACTTAGGTGCCTTGGGCACATCAATAGTAGCATCCTCCAATGAAAATATTATAGTCTCCAACCTAGAAACATCAAAATTATATATAGTTATAATTCATAATCGCAAATGACCATAGACTGTAGCAATCCTTAAATAAATTCAAACGTGAATAAGAACAGACACAAAATTTCACATTACCCTTCAGTAATTTGTCCTCGATTTAGCAAGAAAGGCTCAGACTTGCATAAATGTGTAAGTAGATTCCCAAAAATATCAATTTCAACATCTTTCCTAAAAAAAGAATGTAATATCCAAAGTGAAACCATAGTTGAATGGAACAATGGTGCTTTAATGTCATCTACACAAAAAGTTACCTACTTCAAATCTCTCACACTGGATGGTATGTCATGCAAAATTAAGAAAAAGTCAGGGAAACTTGTCGACTTCTCTAAAAGACATAATTAAAATGTATGGAATATTTGTAAAGGAATGCACCTGTAATATTTTTTGATTGCCATTTCAGCCTTTTTCCTAAGTTGAACCGCAATGAGCTGTGAAATCAAAGTTCTTTGAGAAGAATGTTCTTACAGTTAAAATTCAACATTTGCAGTCTTCCCACCTCTGTCACCTGATGAGTATGAATTCTTAAGCTCTCTTATGTCATTATCCAAAACATTTCATTCCTAGACACATGATTTTGCAAATAAAGGCTTTTTTGCAACATAAGTCCTTGTCAAAAATTCATCCCTCATACCAACTGGCATCCGATCAGAACTACAACCTAAAATCGGACCTGCACCTATTCGTCTATTACTCAGGATGTGAATGATGTAATATCTGATAGAGCACTCTTAGCATATGGCAGAGGTTGAGCCCTCCCTCTTATTCCTTTTCCAAGACCTCCCTTAGGACCAAGAGTCAAGTGGCCATCATCAGAAGCTCTGTGTGTTGAAGGGCTTGGCATAGACTAATTTTCAAATTGAGCCCTATCCACAATCTAAGCATCTTGACTGGTGAATCCACGGTCACGTGGTCCCATATGGGGTTGTGGCCCTTTAATCCCTCCCACCCATATGTGGAAGTGAACCCGTCTATGCACCTGCCATGTAAGGTGGCATCGCAAGTCCTCTTACACCATGATCAAGTGGTGTCACAAGTCTCTGACCTGAATGTCCCATATTGGTACCTCAAGATTGACCTCCCTGTCCATGTAGTTCTTGCACAACATCCTAATGCACTTCCTCTATTACCTTGGGACCCTCAACTTTCTTCCTTTGTTGCCATCCATTCCTCCTCGGATCAATCAAATCCTTCAACATGAACCTCAGCCTAGAGGGAAGCCCTTGATTATTGGACATTTTTGTCATCCTATCAAAGTAAGCATCAATATGTTCCTTGGCCTTTGACTGGTCAATCATATGACCAATAGTGCTCATCAGTTTGCACAAAGCTTCAACATTTTCCTCCTCTGGATGCTGAAATTCACCAATTAATTTCTTGATGCATGCATGCATAATTCTTTCGGTCAATATACTTTCTTTATAAATCTCACTAATAAACCTTATATTTCCTAGCATTCGTCATCATGTTGCAGCCTTCTTCTCCCGTCTTTCTTCTGTTGAAAGGTTTTTTCACCATGCTCTTCTACTTTCTTAGCCTCTGGCTCTTCTCTTTCATATTTTTCAATTCTTCCTGACATTTGTTCAAAATAACTCGCTTGAAAACAACCTTCTCGTTATCTTCATAAAATTTTGGTATTCCTGCCGCAAGCTAAAAACTAAATTTTGCATACATTTCAGAAAAAGCCAGCTCCATCAAGGCTTTGTCAAATATTTGAGATATTATACCATGAACACATGATGCCAAGTCAATGTTCACTTCTTTTACTTGTTCAAAAAGTTTCTCAAAGTTTTGGGGCATTAAATTATTAAGGATGGATTTAATTTGTCTTTGTTTCAACTGATCCTCATCAAAAACATTGCCCACTTCATATCGGTTCTATGATATATGAATTGTGGGCAGAGAAGGCTGTGGAGGAGGAATCAAACCCTTCTGTGAACCAGAAGCACGCTGCCACCTATCAGCATTAGAATTATTTCTCACTAGTCCAACTTGTGGAAGTGGTGCTTGCACATAAGGCCCTCCAAGAAGGATGACATTCATACTCATTTGTGTTGCACAGGTATTTCTTGCAAAGAAAGTATTATAGCCTTGGCCAGGTTGAAACACAACAAAGGAAGCACCAAGATCTGCATCCATCTGCATATCACAGCCATTAGCAAAAGCATCCACCGGCTTGGCCCATTTATCATCATCCAAACTGGCCATATTGCTCCCACGACGTTCAAGTAGATAATTCCCACTCAGCTACCTGTCAAGTCCTCTTGTAGTGCTTGTTAATGCATCAGCCTCTCCTACATGACTTGTAAGTGCTTGGGAATTTCCAAGTAATTCAATAATGTATGGACAAATTTCAAAATGATTTGGTATATCTTTGCACTGGTCCTTGATTGTCAACAAAAAATCTTTGGAGTACTTTCTTTCTCCTGAACATTTAGTAACTAAAATAGCTACTTAATTCATAGGAGTTGAAAGCTCGACTGCATCTTCCCAACCATCCACTTCTTTCAGGACTTGCTTCGAAAGCTCTTTTAAAGAATTCTTAATCTTGACAACATCAGTTACTATCTTGGATGGTTTTGGAAGGTTCACATCTTCCTCCTCCTCTTGAACCTTATAAGCATTATATAAATCCCAGTGGGAGCTGCAGCATTTGCCTTACTGGAAAAATCCTTCTTTTTCTTCTTCTTGTTGACAACTACTACCTTGGCAGCATCACCAATATTTGCAACACTATTTTTCGCAAAAACATTGGAAGAACTTTTATTCTCATTTTCTATCAATCTAGCTACTAAATCTCGCTTGCCTTCACTTTCAACAGGAAAGGATGACACCTAAATTTGAGGAGACATTTCACAAATATCGCTACTAGTGGTGGATACTTGACCCTTATCTTGTGTGTCAATTGCCTTCACATTGGCAGTTGAACCCTTCCCCAAGTACTTTAGCACTATCATGGTTAACCCTACCTTTGTTTCTATATCCAGAAAATAGTTTGCAGTAAACAACTTTGTTACCAGACAGAAAACCTGGTTTTTCCTCCAAAATAGCCATATCAGCATTAGGGAGGATTGTTGTAGCTTCTGATTGTAATTCTCATTCAAACACCTTGCTTGTATTTGTTGTTGACTACTCAGATACAACTAACACTCAATGTTACACGAGGACTCGCCCCCCCACCTAGGGGTCTAGAATCCTCACCCCCTCGCGCTCCGGGGTCTTGGGGACTTCTAGGGGACATTTCCCGATGCCCCCAAAAATCAAGAAATTAAGGGGGACGTGAAAGGGGACGTTTCCTCATATTGAGGGGTCAAGGGTGCTTTAGGGAGCGTAAGGGGGCATGAAAGGGGCGGGAGGGGACGAGAGGGGGCATGAAGGAGGTAGGAGGGGGCGTGAGGGGACGAGAGGGGGCATGTGGGGCCCACAATTAAAAAATAATAATTTTTAAATGAACCAAAATAATAAATAAATAAATAAAAACATTTTAATAATCGATTGTTTAATTAAATTAATTTTTAGGTTTCATTTGTTTTCATTGTATCATTGTATCATCCACACTTAGCACTTGCTGCCCAACCCTTAGCACTTGTCGCAGCCGCCGAAAGAAGCCCGCAATTGGAAGAAGTTATGTTTTATGTTTTATGTTTCACTGTTTCAGACATAACTTTAAACTTATTTGCTTTTAAGTTTTAATATTTATGTTTCAGACTTGAGTTGTAAACTTCAATTTAAAGTTTATCTTGAATATTGATATAATATCATATATGTCACGACTCATATGATATCTTAAACTTTATTTTCATTGTACATTGTTAGTAGTTACAATAATGATTATACAGTTACAAAGTTACATATGAATCTATGATGTATGTTTTAAGTTTTAAGTTTTAAATTTGTTTCAGTTAGATGATTCATCATTCATCGATTTATAATTTTTATATTTTATCATTTATGATTTATCTTTCATGATGTAAGTGTATGATGAGTGTATATACATTCCTTGCAAAAATAAAAAATACAGTTGCATTATAAATATTTATTATTAAATTTTAAATGATATATCATATATAATATTATAATATTATATATATTTTTATATTTTATAATTTTTATGACCTTTTATAATTGGTAGGGAGCATAGGCCGCTCCCTTGCCCCCTTGCTCCCACCTCCAGGGAACTTGGTGGAACATTGCTATTTAGAGTGTCGTTCAACACAATATAAGTTTACGTTTTTTATATAAAAATGATTTATGCCTTGTAACATGTTTGTGGATATTCTTATCTAATGGAAATGATTATTTCTTATAGATTCTCATTGAGCTGCTACTTGTTAGCTAGTGTATTTTTTCAATTTCCAATGTAATTATTTTTGTTTCTTGAACTTTTTCTTACAAGCTTCTGCTCGTTGTCCTTTGTTTAATATTTATTTGAAATTAGGAGAATATTAAAGTGGATGAATATATTTATACTGGAAATTGGTTTCATGCAACTATGCATTTGCGGACAGCAGCCAGAGATGGTTGTCTTCACTGTTAGTTTGAAAACTGAGTTATGATAGGTTTTCCCGATGTTTTAAAGAACTATGCATAACAACATTCTCTTTTCAAAATTTGTATTAAATATTATATAGGATTTAGAACATATGAAGGAAAGAAAAGTTCTAATTTTCTGGCTTCTAGCATCAATAATTTTGGATTCATATGTTATTTTGAGTAATAAAATTATCTTTTTTTCGATTCAGGCTTACATTGAATTGTTTGAAGAAAATATTATCCAAATACCAGCTTGGTTTTCCTTCAACTCCAAAGTTTTATGTCTTCTAGTGTCAATAATTTTGGATTCATATATCATTTTTAGTAATAAAATTATCTTTTCTTCTTTTCAGGCTTACATTGAATTGCTTGAAGAAAATAATATCCAAATACCAGCTTGGTTTTCCTTCAACTCCAAAGATGGTGTGAATGTAGTAGGTGGAGACTCCTTCACAGAATGTGCTGCCTTAGCTGATTCATGTCCAAACATGGTTGCTGTTGGCATTAATTGTACCCCACCTCGTTTTATTCATGGATTGATCCTTTCCATTTAGAAGTAGCATTTTTTCCCTCTGATTGACTAAACTAGGTCCCTTCATTTTCTTTGTTTCTTAGAATGATGATATCAATGTTTAACATCAAATCCAAAATTTGTCAAGGAAACAATTTTTAGATGAAATTAGTTGTCAGTTGTAAGCTGTACATTTTTTCATGTTCTCCCAAGGATCTTGCAACTATGATTCCATATTTAAATACACAGCAAAAAACAGAAAACTGATGAATCATGTCTTAGATTTCCTACAAACCTAGCACCTGACACTTAAATTCCCAGCAGAAAATTGATCTACTGATTTAAATGCACTGCTAGGCTCCTAACACAATAAAATTTAGCGGAACAAATATACCGACAAATATACCGATCTCAATCACAGGGACACAACGGATTTCTGCCCAATCACAGTTCTTCATTAAAATATCTCAGAACTTACTTGGGCTCCCGTCCTAGGAAAATTGCCCAACTCAGAAAATACAAAAATACAAATGCCTTGAATCTGATCCAGCAGATCTGCGCTAGATCGGTGCTCGATCTCGTTGGCAGATCTGGTTCTCTAGGCTCCCTCCTATGCTTCTTCGAACCCAACAATATGGAGTATCACACTCCTATGGAGGCTAATGCCGCTGAAGGGTGTGTCTTCTCTCTCTCTTCATCATTGCTTTTGTAACTTTACATTGAGCTAAATCCCTAATCGTAACCCTAGTCTTAGAGTGATTAACAACCGAGATTATATCTGGCCTCACTTGAAATCAATGACTAAGATTAAAAAAAATCACTAAAATACTAAATTACTTTCATTTTCCAAAGTTTTGTGGGCGACTTCTGCATGCTTGGACACAAGGCCTATGTAGAATTACCTGCCCGATCTACAGAAGTCAACATCATGAAATACAAAACATGTATAAAGAGGACATTCTCTACTTATGATCCTGAATTGGTTTTGCTGCTAAAGAACCTAGAGAAGTTTCATAAATCTATTAAGGATATATTATTGCTCTATTGAATTCGTGTTCTCGGCCTTGTGACAAAGCATTTTATCTTTCCTTTTTAGGTTCTATAGTGTAAGTTGTAACTGTAGGCTGATCATATTTTGATTGATGTTTCGTTTTCTGAGTTCTCAAAGTTGGCCATTTATTGTTAATGACCGAGAGCTTGAAAAATGGCCTAGTGTTGGTGGCCAAAAGGTCACTTATCTTGAATACGTAAATGGAACAGATGTCCTTTTTTTAGCCACTTTGGGGGACTGTTGAGGAATGAGAAAATTTACATCATTTATGCATGAAAAAGGAACTTTTAAAAGTGGAATATAGGGTAAAGGCCAAATACCGTACATCTTGCAGAGAGCATATCCCCCTTATTGGCCTTACTTTACCTTGTCTCTGAAGTTGATTCTGCTTCAGCATCGAGTGCTTCAGCGGATCAGTAGTCATGACAGTGGAAGAGGTACAGAAGTGATGAGAGTGTTGTGGCACAGCATGATAAGCAGATTCTGTAGCAGCAGTATCTCTGTTCCTGTGTGCAGTAGGGAGGCACATTGGTTGAGGGTGCTCCAGTATCGAGGATCTACAGCAGATGAGTATGTAGATAGTGATAGTGGGTGCATGCATGTCTACAACATGCATGTACCAGCCTTGGGAAATTTCCAGAATTAGAAAATTGCTTTTCTTATTTTAGTTTAGCTTTTCCAGATTTAGCTAAAATGCAGGAATTAGAAGCCTTTCCAGATTTAGAACAGCACATGGGTTAGGGATTATTTCCAGAATTAGATAGGTCATTATTTCCAAGAATAGAAGAAGAAGCTTACATACTTGCATCTACTCTTCTCCAGTAGGCATCCTAATCTATGCAAGTTTCCCATGTAAGCTGGGTGCACTTTTCTAGGGAGGGTTTGGGTTTGATACAATCAAACTAGGCATCTTACTTGGGCACTCTACATGCATGTAAACCCTATACTCTCTTATTCTAGAAAGGAGAGATAGGGGAAGACCATATATACATATATAGGCTTAGTTTAATTTATAGATGAAATGACTCTTTTCACGCATGTTTCTGGTTAATTTTAATCAAAATCTGGTCAAGATTTTTGAAAACTTGAGTTTAAATTGTTTAATTTGCAGATTTGGAGTACCCCAAGGGATTTATCAGGGTGCTGAATCCATTTATGCATAAAAAAATGCATTCTAAACTACAAAAAATCACATTCTTTCTTGAAATTGTTTTACCCGATTCCGGTGAAAAAGTCTATTTCATTTATTAGTTAGACTATGCCTATATATATATATATATATATATATATATGATTTTGGCATGTGAGTTGCTATGTAATTTTTATGTTTTGTAGATAATAGACAATGTGATTCATTGCTGGATTCTTAGCTTGGTGTTCAATGTTCTGAGTTATCCATGTGTTTGTAGATTTAGCATTCTTACATGCAGTTTTGATAAGTAAAACAATTTTAAGGGATTGTAGGAGTGCAAATCTGGTTAGCATGAATTGAAAAACGGATATAACAACCATATCCCATCAAATTGAATCTCTCTAAGACAGTCAAACTTTACAGAAGAGATCTTGGATAAAATATTATAATTTTGCAAAGAAATTGATCTTAATTGTAGACGATCTAACAAAAAAATATTATGGAACCCATGGGAGTAGCTAAAAGCTAATGGGGACCGACCATTTCTGCTAATGAAAATGTAATAAAGGAGGGAGTGCTCTGCAGCGTGCTTCTTGGCTGGTAGATTTGTCACTCTGTATGAATGCAGAATGAGAGTGACATTGAATATATTACAAATATTGGCAAAATCTGAAAGCAAATGTGGGTACACTATTTCCCTAGAAATTTCAATCAATCATGTGGTAAGGGAGGAAAAGTTGTTCTTGTTCCTTGGGACAATTTGTCACACATAGGAATGCAGAGTGGAGGCTAAATGGGTGAATTACAATGATCGGGAAGCAAAATGTGTTGCATCCTTACCAGTAATGAGGGTCATGGTGATCTGATTAAAAATAAGCGTATTGCAACTTCAATCCTCTGCAAGATTAAACTTCGACAATTTTGTACTCTTAAGATCGGGCACATATTTGGAGGATTTCATTCTTACTAAGTTGCTATGCTACATTGAACTTGATGGACTTGATGGCCCAACAAAGATTGCTCCCTAACACGATAAATTTCTAGGAAACAATAAGGAGGAACTTGCTAAAAAGCAGACACCCACCCCCAGGTAGATTGAGAAAAGTCACAATACTGGAACAAATGTTTTGGATTTTCATTTTTACCACAGATGGAGCATTTGGATTGGGCAACCCAAAATGAACTAATCTTTGGGCTATATGCAGATCCCCAAGGATCAAGGACTAGGAAAAAAGGCCTTATTTGGCTTCCACACTTTAAAGTTGAAATAGGAAGCTGTTTCAGTTCTACCCATATTTAAGCCTCCATAGCTTATTTAGACGACCATTTAAAACAACTTTTCTAACACTCCCATTTGTATCCATCTGCAAAATTATATTTTTCAAAGCCCTTAGTCCCATTCCATTTCTAGTCTTTCCACTAAGCCATAGTGCTTTGAAGGCCTAACTTAATCACAAGATTTAAAGATTATTAGGTTGGATCTCCTTGATGCACTCTAATTTTAATTTGTTGGGCTTTCCCAGGGGAACGTAAAGATCATGGCAACTTGTGATGAGATTGAGAAGTGCATAGGATCATGAGATAGGCTATTGAATGTCCTCCTCCTCTATTTGGCTGGTCAGTTTCTAGTTCTGAATTAGTTTTAGGAATCAGTAAATAGTCATTGTTATGTATTTCTTTGAAAGGTAAAGTTCAAACATTGAAGACATATCATGTTTGAGCGATATGATTGCATGTTAGTAAAATTGCCTTAGTAAGTAGCTGTTAGGAGTACGAATTGTATGACAAGAATTGTCTCCCTTGATAAATGTGGGTCTTTGCTAATGTGGCTAGAAGGAAAATAGAGATGTATGTAATATTGATGAGGCTACTCATTGGAGTTATATGAAAAATCGTACGTCTAAGATGGCATCCTTGGATAGAATCTGGTTGTGATGTGTGGATGGGTTCTAGCTTTTTAGGCATAACAGTTACTTCTTAGGCATAATAACAGTTACTTCTTGTCCATTGAAGATGGTTGGAATAAATTATAATGAAGAATTTATCAATTACTCTTGTAATTAGCAGTCCCATTAACCTACTTTTATGGTCATTTGTTGGACATCAATAAAACTATTTGTATATATTGTCTCTCATTCTACCAGACATTAGAGATGCTACACTTTCGGTTTCAACTCTAGATGTATGTCTGAAATAATCTAAATATTTGATCTGAGAACTATAACATGATGGAAGAACATTAGATACACAATGCACTACAAAATTCTGCTTGATGTGTCAACGTCAAATATTCTTCATATATCCCGACTGTATATGTTGCAGGTCCATGCATTTCAGATCAACATTGTCTGCATCTTAATGATTGTTATGCTGAACTTTTAACCTTGGATGATCGATTTTAATGATGTCATTCTTGTTTAATCTATTTCGATACAGGTCACTGAGAAGCCTATACTTGCCTATCCAAACAGTGGTGAAACATACGATGCTGAGAGAAAGAAATAGGTAGTAAGCTCTTAGATATCCATTACTTGAACAAATGCTGGCTTTAAATTACAACTCTTTTGCTGGATTTAAATTACTACAATACTTTCTGAGCTGCATATCTTAATAGGCATGTATAATCTTCATAGGCACACTAATGTTTTGACATAATATGGACTCTCATACTCAATCTTCAATTAAACAGGAGAACCTAGCTTCCAAAACAAAATTGATAAAACAAAACCTTTGATAGCTCTGTAGATGGTTCAAATGTTTTTTGAAATGTACTTGACATGACTGGTATTGATTGAGGGCTAAGATGATATTAAGAAACATGTTTATTGCTCTTTAAAATGTAAGATATGCATGGTGAACATAATTAGTAACACTTCACCCTTTTTCTCTTTGAGAAGATTTTGATCAACAACCATTGTGTCATTGTCATGTGTATGCAGTTGAGATGCCAACCTACTCTCATGCATTCCATTGATTTTTCTCTCCCCAGTGTGCAAACTAGCTTTTTCTTTTCCAATGACAGAATTGAATAAATAAGTCAGCTCTTTGTTTATGTCAGCATCAGGTGAGCATGAAAACTTAGATGGAGAATCATAAACCACAACAGTCCCATGCCCATGCTCAGGATGGAGAACATTTCCAAGATCTTGCTTCTCTCCAATTACAGAATTAACAAAATTATTGCTGCTACTTTTTCTAGCATTATCACTTGTTGATTCAGATTGTTTATTCTTCACATTTTTAAGTTTTGAATCTGATTTAATGCCATCCTCATTGCATGTTGGGCTCTTCAATGTTCCTACAAGAACAGTATTGTTATCAAACTTCATATCTTCTGCTGCTTTCTTTACTACTCCAGCATACTTTGTAGAAAACTCTATAACTAGCCTAGAAGTTTCTGTTTTTCCTTCATATCCCTCACTAGAGCTTCCCAAAGATGAAGACATATCAGCGATGATCAATTCACTCACATATTCTGAATCTTGTAAAGGTTCCAAGGCTCCCCTGGAAATATCTGTTTCGGTGATCTCATCTACAGATGATGAATCTCATGATATCCTTAACGAGGGAGTGTCCACAACATTAACCATGTTTCCCGATGAATTCTTTGGCAATAGTATCTTTTCACACTTTGTGGGATTGCTAAATGAACCACAAATATGGGCTGCAGAATAAGGCTCTGGCAGTGAAGAATGCAGAACTGCTTCTATAGCTAGGTCAAAATTAGCCCCTCCATCAACAACTTTAACTGTCTTCTATAAGGCTGTCATTAAAGGAGTTGTTGAGGTAGATGATGAAGTCTGATTCAAAAGTAACTCCTCCACCTACCTGTGAGATCCACTAAGTTTAGAATCCTCAGCAACCACCTCTCCTTTTGACTCCCTTTCCATATTTGAAGAGCTTCCTACCAATGACACATGTTGTTACATTTGCTGCTTTTTAGGCTTGTGCTCAGATTTTGTCATCTTATTTGAACATTCATTTATTGAAAGACCTGCTTGTTTTTTAGATAGGTTTTTATTCTTTTCACTAGTATGATGATCTAATCTAGACTCAAGTGCAGAAACTACAGAACAATTTGAAACCGTACCATCACTGAGATCACATGTTGCCACAGTAGGCATGTTCACTAGTGACAATCTAACTCCATCTGCTTTATCTATAGTCAATACTTCAGATGGGGGATTGATGGAAAAATGTAAACTACAATTATCTTTGTTGTTGACAAATTCAACTACAAGAGAACTTGATTGATTTCCAAGAGATTCTGGCAAGGAGTTTGTCTTTCCATCCATAACTTGAACTGGAGCCAAAGTGGTTTCTGAAGCCTATGGGAATGGTTTCAATATATCTAGCATCTCAGCAGAATGGATTGTAGCCAGTTTGTTTTTTCTTGTTAATGGGTGTGAATCATTTGATATGTTGTTTGTGTCTTTAAAGGTTGATGAAAAGTAGATGAAATGTTACCATATGACCCAGCTAGCATCAATGAGTAGAAATTCATTGGGCGTGAACCACTTAAAGAAACAGAACCTGAAAGTGGAGGTCTGTATGTAGGCAGTCCTGCTAATGGAGGAATGGAGTCTTTAATTGATGACACAACATCAAAGATCAAAGCAATGAAATAAAATCATTGTGGAAAGAAATATGAAAAACTTTCTCATTTTTTGCATATCAAATATGCTCCAAGTATGGGCACAAACATGAGATTTGAATTTTCAACTCTCTAGGCTCTTGTTAATATGGTCAACCAAAAAGATGTCAAAAAACTAAATATTTTGGGGGATTCAAAACTTGTTATGGATTGAGTCTGCGACAAAGTCAGCATAGTGGCCCCTCATTTGGCTCACATTTTGTAAGGTATCAAACAAGTCTACAACAAGTTGGATTGGTTCTCTTGTGGCCATATATACCATGAACTCGATACCCTAGCAGACAAGCTCTCCAAAGAGGCTGTCCAACTTATTCCACAAGTGCTAGAAAACCAAGAGTATTTGTGGGGGTTGTTGCCTTCCATATCTATTTTTTTGTCTCACTTATTGCTATATTTTGTGATTATATATGTAAACAATCCAATGATATTATCCGAAAAGTGATAGAGATTTTTTTTGGCTTTTAAAATCTCGCACAATATATAATTGGAACAAACTTTTATTACTAGAAATCAATCAATTACTTCTACATACCAATAAAAGTTGAAAAATCTCTATAACCTTTGATCACCTTGAACATCAAGCACACTAAGAACCTCGACAATGGGGTTCTAATAACATCGCCAAATATCCAAAATTGACAAAGCACAATTTCATGAGTATTGATTAGTCAAAATTACCATGTGGATCAACTACTCATGTCAAAATGATGGTATATTGGATTAGGTGTGGGTTGCACTTGCATTTGAAAGAGTGAACACAACGTGGATAAAGAACATTGAATACACTAGGAACCTAGAAAATGGGGTTCTAATAACATGGCCAAAAATCCAAAATTGACGAAGTACAATTTAATGAGCATTGATTAGTCAAAAGTACTATGTGGATCAACGACTCGTGTGGGTTGCGGCACACGTTCAAAGCGGGAGGCAGCAAAATATGAGTGCAGTGAGAGCTGAGAGCTGTAGCACACGCTCATTGCTGGAGGCAGCGAGATATGAGCGCAGTGAGTGATCCAGAGCCGAGTAACATTTCACCATGAGCGGGAGCTGAGTAACAAGGATCTTGGTGAGCGAGAGAGATCAAGGATCCTGGTGAACGAGAGTGGCTTGGCTCTCAGGAAAAAAAACAAGGGGATATAACCAGGTAACAATGATTTATCCTAATTGGAAAAAAAACAAGGCAACAATAACCAGCAAAACAATGAATAACAACACACATAAGAGGAAAACGAGACAACATTACAGAAGAGGGACACGTAAACTTACATTTGGGAAAACTAGCTTCGTGCAACAGAAAAACCATAGCCTATTTCTCAGACGTGCAACTTCCTCAATTCCAGGCTTTAGATCTACATCAAATTTTATAACAGGCACCTAATTCGAATTCCAACACTTGATTCATAAATTATGATATATCAGAACAAACCTCAACATCGAGAGATTCCTAACTCTTAGACAATAAAAAAAACTTAAATCTTATTTCTCAAGCATATGATACATTAATGTATTATATTTTATCTGACACATTTTCCTTTCGGTGAAGAAAGCCTCGGCTCTGTTCTAGTTTTTGCGAGGGAAAGGCAAGGTAAGGCGACAATGGTTGCATCAGTCGTGGTGCTAAATCCGAAGTTGGTGGCCGAGAGTCCAACGGGCAATATAGAGAATGAGTATTCCTCCTCCCCATTCCCATTCCCATTCCGACATGGATGAAGAAGATATGTACCGTAGATTGAAATCGCTAGAGAGACAGATGGAGTTCATCGACATTCAAGAAGAATATGTGAAGGACGAGAAAAAAAATCTAAAGAGAGAACTGTTGAGAGCCCAAGAGGAGGTGAAGAGGATCCAGTCGGTGCCTCTGGTGATTGGGTAGTTCATGGAGATGGTTGACCAGAACAACGGAATAGTGGGTTCAACGACGGGGTCGAACTACTATTTGAGGATTTTGAGCACAATCAATAGGGAGCTCCTGAAGCCCTCTGCCTCAGTAGCCCTCTGCCTCAGTAGCCCTCCATCGACATTCGAACGCCTTGGTGGACGTCCTCCCACCTCAGGCAGACTCCTCTATCTCACTGCTCTCCCAGTCTGAGAAACTTGACGTAACCTACAATGATATTGGGAGCTGTGAAATACAGAAACAAGAGATTCGGGAAGCCGTGGAGCTTCCACTCACACACCACAAGCTTTACAAGAAGATCGGGATAGACCATCCCCGTGGTGTTCTTCTTTATGGCCCTCCAGATACGGGGAAGACCATGCTTGCCAAGGCCGTCGCAAACCACACTACGGCTGCTTTCATTTGGGTCGTTGGCTTCGAGAGGGGCCAAGGATGGTTCGTGATGTCTTTCGCCTTGCTAAAGAGAATGCACCTACAATAATATTCATTGATGAGGTGGATGCAATGGCAATAACACAGTTTGATGCTCAAACTGGAGCTGATAGGGAAGTTCAGAGGATCTTGATGGAGCTCTTAAATCAGATGGATGGTTTTGATCAGACAATGAATGTGAAGGTGATTATGGAAACCAATAGAGCAGATACACTGGATCCCACACTTCTGCGTCCTGGAAGACTTGATAGGAAAACCGAGTTTCCTCTGCCTGATAGGAGGCAGAAACGTCTTGCTTTCTAGGTTTGTATAGCGAAAAAGAACTTCAGTGATGAGGTAGACCTTGAAGACTATGTATCTCGACCTGATAAAATTAGTGCTGCAGAGATAACTGTAATTTGTCAAGAAGCTGATATGCATGCAGTGCGGAAAAACCACTATGCTATTCTCCCAAAGGATTTTGAAAAGGGTTACAGACTCAATGTTAAAAAACCAGACACAGACTTTGACTTTTATGTTTTATTCAAATGTGATATAGAGATACGTGAGGATGGAACGCTATGTATTATAATAAAATTCATAGATTTTACCTGAGAAATTACCCATGGCCAGTCCTGCTATCTTCGTCTATGGGGCGACTTTGCGAATCCTGTGCCATTCATTAACTGCTAGCTCTTTACCCTCATCACTCGGTTTGTTTCGATTTATCAAATGAGAGTAACCAGTGGAAAGAGATTTTACACAGAGGGTCGTGAATGTCGCTGCAAGACTTGGGAATGGGAAATTGTGCCAAGATGCGATTTCAATAGAAGCAGATTTAAACGCACCCGGAAGGAATTGCACTAAAGCAGGAAGACCGACAACAAAAGGCCTAATGTGGGCGGGAGAAATGTTATTTTAATTTGATGTCTAAAATTTAAATGAAAAAATAATACTCCCTCCCTCCATTTTTCCAAACATAATTTTTAATATTATGCTTTTCAAATGTCATTTTTAATACCATACTCTCTATTTTCCCAAACATCATTTTTAATATTATGCTTTCCAAATATCATTTTTAATATCATACCATTGTTGTTTGGATGGATTTTGAGCGCACTCATGATTCTTTGTAATGTCAACAATTAATTTAAAAAAAGCTTCAAAAATCAATTCAATTTCATTCTAATAAATTTATTTTAAAAACATTGATGATGAACCATACAATGAGTAGTTTGAAAGGTTCCTTGTAATGTCAACAATTGATTTAAAAAGAAGCTTCAAAAAATCAATTCAATTTCATTCTAATAAATTTATTTTAAAAACATTTATGATGAACCATACAATGAGTGGTTTGAAAGGCATCCGACCTTAAAAAAATTATGTGATTTATCCAAAAGTGTTTTTAAATAAATTAATTAATTATTAAAATAAAATTGAGATAAAATGGTAAATTTAGGGGAGGTTTTTGCAACCCATGGTTTTGCTCATGGTATTCCACCTTGCCAACAAGGGATTAGGGATTGGGGTTAGGGGAATAATGAGATAGTGGTTAAGGGGTTAGGGATTGGGGGGTTATGGGTTAGGGGAATAATGAGTTAGTGGTTAAGGGATTAGGGATTAGGGGCTTAGGGGTCAGGGGATTTAGGCGTAGTTAGGGGTTAGGTGAATAATGAGTTAGTGGTTAAGGGGGGCTTAGGGGTTAGGGGATTTAGCAGTTAAGGATTTTAGGGATTAGGGGTGAGGGGTTAATGCGTTATGGGTTAAGTGTTAACAGTTTAGGGGTTTAGGGGTTAGGGGTTTAGGTGTTAGTGGTTTTGGGGTTTAAGGGTTTAGAGGTTTATGGTTTAAGGGTTAAATGGGTTAGGGTTTTATGGGTTTAGGGGTTGGGAATTAGGGTTTAAGGAGTTAAGGGTTAAGGGTTTAGAGGTTTAGGGTTTAGGGGGTTAAATGGGTTAGGGGTTTAGGGGTATAGGGAGTTAAATGGGTTAGGGGTTGGGAATTAAGGGTTAAGGGGTTAGACGTTTAGGGTTTAGGGGGTTAAATGGGTTAGGGGTTTAGAGGTTAGGGGGTTAGAGGATTTAGCAGTTAAGGATTTTAGGGGTTAGGGGTCGTTAGGGGTTAATGGGGTTAGGGCGTTAAATGGGTTAGGGTTTGAAAATTAGGGTTTAAGGGTTTAGGGGTTAAGGGTTAGAGCTTTAGGGTTTAGGGGGTTAAATGGGTTAGGGGTTTAGAGGTTTAGGGAGTTAGGGGATTTAGCAGTTAAGGATTTTAGGGGTTAGGGGTTAAGGGTTAAGGGGTTACGGGGTTAGAGTTTAAGGGGTTATAGGTTTAGGGTTTAGGGGGTTAAATGGGTTAGGGTTTTAGAGGTTTAGGAGGTTAGGGGATTTAGCAGTTAAGGATTTTAGGGGTTAGGGTAGGGGGTTATATGGGTTAGGGTTTTAGGGGGTTAAATGGGTTAGGGGTCGGGAATTAGGGTTTAAGGGTTAAGGGTTTAGAGGTTTAGGGTTTAAGGGGTTAAATGGGTTAGGGGTTTAGGGGTTGGGGGTTAAATGGGTTAGGGGTTAAGGGTTTAGAGGTTTAGGGGTTAAATGGGTTAGGGGTTTACAAGTTTACGATTTAGGGGGTTAAATGGGTTAGGGGTTTAGGGGTATAGGGTGTTAAATGGGTTAGGGGTTTGGAATTAGGGTTTAAGGGGTTATAGGTTTAGGGTTTAGGGGGTTAAGTGAGTTAGGGGTTTAGAGTTTTAGGGGGTTAGGGGATTTAGCAGTTAAGGATTTTAGGGGTTAGGGATTAATGGGGTTAGCGTTTAGGGGGTTAAATGGGTTAAGGTTTTAAGGGTTTAGGGGGTTAAATGGGTTAGGGGTCGGGAATTAGAGTTTAAGGGGTTAGGGGTTAAGGGTTTAGAGGTTTAGGGTTTAGGGGGTTAAATGGGTTAGTGGTTAAGGGTTTAGGGGTTAAGGGTTTAGAGGTTTAGGTTTTAGGGTTTAAATGGGTTAGGGGTTTAGAGATTTAGGGGGTTAAATGGGATAGGGGTTGGGAATTAGTGTTTAATGGGTTAGGGGTTAAGATGATAGCTCCGTTGGTCCATGTTTTTCCACAATAGTTGTTTATTCTTTGTGTCTCAATGTAACAATTTTTTAGGTACTGTTGCTTGTTTTCATGTCTTCTCTATTTATTAATTTCTAGTATTTGTTAGCCATTGCTTTACATTTATTGATGAAAATGTCTGTTGCAATAAAACCAAATGTATTTTCAACCTCTAGTTTCAAACTCAGCCACAGTGTTGTCACATAATTTAAGTCCAGAGAATGGTCATCTGGTGAAGTCTCAATAACCACACTGCACCTCATGACTACTACAAAAAAGCTTAAGTTCAAGTGTCCCACATTCATGAGAAATTTGGCTCTTATACTCTTGCTCCACCTGACATTGGGGAAGAGAGAGGGAGGTAGGAGAGAAAGGGAGAGAGAAGAAGGACAAGAGATAGGACTTAAGAGAGAGGAACCAGTATCATAGAAGAAAGAATATGTGACCAAATTACTCTATAGGGAGATGGGAGATAGGGGCACCCTACCTACCTAACTAAATGTCCAAACCAAATGTGGTGTAATCGTCTGTACTAGTGGTCGATTATACGAGGAGAGGATTTTGCGAGGAGGCACTATATTTTTAATGTGATATGCAAAAAACAAGTACTGAACCTAACCATTTCACATTTACCAATGTTCTCTCTGCATGTGCTAATTTGGTAAATTTGGAACATGGCAAAGGAGTCTTGTTTTGTGATCACCTCCCATGAGGATTCACCAATTGTGAGAACACAACGCTTGTGGTTGCATCTTCTAAATCATCATCACTTCCACCAACACCTCGTCCAATAACACTAGTATAAAAAGTCTCAGGCTCTTGGCAGCGAAAAGGAACATAATTTATGCGCTCTCAATATCTTCTACATACTTGTAGCTCTCCTCCCAAACCAAAGCCACTAGTGTTGTGTGTTCACTTTGCCCCGAATCTTGTGCAAACATCCTAAGGTAAGGAACTCTTGCACCAAAGTATGGATCCTACACTATGTGTCATATCCACTGAAGGAGAACATGTTCCAAACAATAGGTAAATTCTCACAACTATCCCTCTGTGGGATGTTGAGAACTCAAAAATGCCACATGCTCATTAATGAAATCTATAAATTGAGAACTTTCGTAGAAGACTTGAAGTCATACTGAACTTGGACCAAAAGGCTCAGGATCTAGGTAGCGCAAAGGAACATCTGCAATATGATTTGTACTATTCTCATCTAGATCATTTTGCATGGATATCTCCTGGAGTTGAAATGCATATTCTAGGTTCCATAGAACATCTCCCATGGAAGGCCTGTCGAAGCCCATCTCTTCCAATAACTTTTCAGTAGTCTCCCTAAACATTTTTAGAGAACGAGAGTTGATGGTCCCAACAAGGTGAGGGTCAATGATTTTTTCAAGCTTGCCCTTTTTTTGCTAGTGCATTTCCCACTCTTCTATATTGAATTGTTCTCTGGGAAAAACAAGATTAAGATTTTCCATGGCACACAAGAACTCCAGTAACACTACTCCAAAAGAATACACATCAGATTTATCGGTTAGTTGCTACCTTCTGAAGTATTCAAGATCAAGATACCCAAGGGCCAAAACTACCTTTGGATCCAGTCTTTGAATGTCCAAAGTCCTCCATATTTTCCCGTGATCCTGTTGTCATGGAGATCTTTGACATTTAGATAAGCGCATAGGATTCACAACAACGGAATTAGATTGCATTGACCATATATTGGAGCTTCGTTGGTATCTCGCCAATCAAACAGTTTTCCAACAAGTCGAGGGAGTCTAAATTGGTGCAGTTTAAAATGAAAGGCAAGATTGTTCTGTCGAGGCAAAATCCCACGATGCTAAGCTTGAAAACCCTCTCATTATTGCAAGTCACGCCTTCGAGCTCCGAGATGGTGATGTTACAAGGGTTTTGATCTTGTCTCCAATCCACAGTCACACCTTCGAGCTCTAAAATGGTGGCATTGTATGGGTTTTTATCTTGTCTCTGGTCCACTGCATGAGCTTGGGTACATAAACCCAACCCATGTCGGGTTAAGGGACATTATGAGTATTCGACGAATAAATCTCGATAGATAAATGGAATTATGGAGACATTGGCTATCATACATATTTGGTTTCCTATGTCAATGTACCAAAGTCGTCGATCCTCCAAAAGGAGCCTTCTTCCCATTCTTTCCTCCAAAATAAAGGTTCATTAGTGCTGCCATATATGCTAATAAACCCCCTTCACCATCTCCCCCATTAGGAAATCTGAGCTGTCAAACAAAAATGTGAAGGTCAAGCTCTCCATCATCGAGGGTTATATGGCATGTCTTGTAACTGTGCAAAGAATCTTCTTTTCAATACATTGCTAGATGGTGGTATGATGCAGATATCCTTAATGTTGCTTGCTCACATTATTACAAAGCTATGCGGGACTCTATTATAGCTACATGAAAGGGCTTCAAAGTCCCTACTATGCATGCATGACTTGAGGGGAGCTCTTTTGCGAAAAGAGATTTACTACTTTGATTATTAATCAAATATAAAACCAATAATATTGTTTTATTTAAAGTTTAATTTGATATAATCATGTAAATTATGTATTAAATGAAATAAATATATTCATTGGTACAATTCTCATAGAAATTGACAAAACTAAACACATTTATCCATTATTACACAATAAACCATACTTAAATATTTTGAATTACATATTTATAACCATTAATAAAGGTTTATATATTATTAAAAAATTAAATAAAGTTCATACTTAAACAATTAAAAAAAGTTCATAATACCATTAATTAAAAAATCAAGGTTCATATTAAACAATTAATAAAATTTCATACACCATTAAAAAACTAATTAAGGTTCATACAATACTGCCCGATGGGGGTGAGGTTTGAGCAACACGTGGAAGGCGTCTCGCATGAGTAAATATAAGTGGAGCGAGGGTGAGGGATAGTACTCCTGGTCCCTTCACCATAACGCATGCAGCGGGAGAGTTACTAGCTTCACGTTGGAAATTCGTGTGAAAAATAACTACGCATTGGAGTTCGGAGGTGGTGAAAGGATAAGGTGAGGGAAGATGAGGGAGTCCAACATAAGACTCATAAATATGGTTTGGTGTTGGTCCTAATGGTGGCCTCTGAAGAGGTGCGTAAATGTCGTAGGAAGGTTTACAGAGGGAGTGGCTTGTGTGTGCTTGTCATGGGCATTTCCTGGTGCGGTGTGTTCAACTGGTCCCTGCTGCTCTGTTTCTTAGCCATTGATTGTGTCTGGGTTAAGGATAGGAAGTTGAAGGGAAGTGATCTCACCGGTTTCCATTTTTCTTGGCTTTCGGTGAGCCTATTTTTGCATGATAAGAGAGGAATTTAGAATTTGCAGTCCATGAAACCTCGAGGGTGGTGGCGGAAAACTAGTTTCTTTTCCAAATTTTGTGCCCTCCAGCGTGGGTGTGATGGTGTTTGGTGGATCGGTGTGTGGTCTCTATGTGGAGAATTTGGAGGCTGGTCACTACCTTGGGGGATGTTACGCTCAGGCATCGGCTACTTTGTCATCGTTTATTGTTCAATTTCCTGCGTTGGTTTGGTGGGTGATGGTATTTGGTTTTTCTGGTGGTGGAAGTCTTTATCTAGCAGTGGGAGGTGTCTCTGTGCTTCCCTGTGGTGGTGGGAGACGACGTTTGGCTCCTTCGTTGGTGGTGTTTGTTTTATATAGGTGGGGGTCTAGTCTCTGGACTCTGCACACGGCGGGTTTCCTTGACCCTGGCGAATTATGAAGCCCTCGGTGTGGTGCGGTTGTTCTCCCTCCCTTGTCGTCCATGGCCCTTTGGGGGTGGCAGACTCAGGAATAATCATGCCGGCTCCACAATAGGGTGGAAATACTACGAGGTGTGCACAACTCGCTAGTGTGGGTGCGCATGGGGGCTGTGGAGGAGTAAGTAGGGGGATAGCAGAGGTGGGGATTTGAGGCTTCAAAATCAAAGTCGTCGGGACGAAGGAGGTCGTGGTGGCAAGGGAAATCGTGGGTTTCATTGATTTGAAGTAAATGGGGGGCAGGTTATCCAACATTGCTTCCTAGAGAACTGTCGTGCACTTATCAACATCCTGATTGAAAGAGTGGACACAATTGAGAAATTATTTCGTGAGGAGCATGCAGAGCAGATGGCAACATTGGACCGAATGCACTTTTTACAATGCCAAGTCCGGGAGAGACTGGTAGTGGTTTGGCGAGGCCAAAATCAACTCACTAAGAAAGTAGAAAAGCTGGAGACTTGGTTGGCACACTTTGAAGGGCACGGTCAATGTGACTTCTGTCCTCCATCGCATCTAGGAACAACCCCGGACAACCCTGCATCCATCACGTTGGACGACTAGTATGCTATTTGGTGTTCTTTAATTATGTTTTATATGTGTTTTGGTGCCTCTGGGCCAACCGTTTATGGACAATGTCCCTAGTCCCTCTTTTGTATTTTTTTCATCTGGTGCAAATTTTTGTCAACAAACCCAGTCGAGGTGACACCACCTGTTTTGTAACTAGCTATATGTACTCCCTTTTTCCTAGATGAATATAACATTGACTTACAAAAAAATAAAGGTTCATACATCATTAAAAAATGAATTAAGTTTCATACTTAAATTAATAAATTTCCATACCTATTTACTAAATAGGTCTATAAATAAATATTTTAGGTTTATCTATTTAGTAATTATCAAATGTAAATATGATGATTTAATACTAGATTTAAATGAACTGACATGTTTAACATAAGAAATGTTATATTTATCTATTTATTAAACGTAAATATGAATATTTAACCTTTGATTTAAAACAGCTCTCACTTTTAACATAAATCAATGAAGTTTAAAAATTAAACTTTATGGCCAAATATTAAATATAAATACAAATATTAATTTGGCTATCTAATTAATATAATTATAACCTTTACTAAAATTATAATGAAGTCATTAGTGCAAATTTGATA
The DNA here is from genome assembly GCA_034641835.2 of Pinus albicaulis. Classification (NCBI taxonomy): domain Eukaryota; kingdom Viridiplantae; phylum Streptophyta; class Pinopsida; order Pinales; family Pinaceae; genus Pinus; species Pinus albicaulis. Next base: position 63,811 of record JAXQQM020074824.1, on the reverse strand, counting down.
GATGATACATGCAATTATGTTAATTGTAGATGAATCCATCTGCACTATTAAACTTTAGAGAAAAAAGGGTATTCATAATTTTAACACTGTAAATTCAGAGACCCCTTTGTCTTTAAATTTTAGCACTGCAAATGGATTCAGAGACACCTATAGTGAAATGTAACACTTCGATACGAAAATTGCAATTTTCCATATATGGAGTGACACAATTAAAAATTACCGACATAAATGACTAATTCATATACTTGTTGTACTTGTTATTTGGCCACATTTTTATTCTTGGACTATAATATTCATTTACATTAATCATTATTAATTTTTTCACTTATTATCTAGTCATATATTTCAATCCTAGACTAAATTGGTCATTTAAGGTAATCGCTTTTACTTTAGTCACTTATTATCTAGTCATATATTTTATCCCTAGACTAAATTAGTCGTTTAAGTTAGTCGCTTTTAGTTTAGTCACTTATTATCTTGTCGTATATTTTATTCCAAGACTAAATTAGTCGTTTAAGTTAGTCGCTTTTAGTTTAGTCACTTATTATCTAATCGTATATTTTATTCCAAGACTAAATTAGTCATTTAAGTTAGTCATTTTTAGTTCAGTCACATAAAGTTTCTCAAATTTAGTAGTAATTCACTTGAAATAATTGCGGTGACTAACATTTTTGGTCACCTAGTCATTAATTTCATCATTTTTTACTAGTTGGAAACACCCCCATTGAAAACCTCCCCTTCCAGGCAATAAAGAACCTCTTCATTTGAACTAAAAATTTGTTTTGGAACCCGAAAACATGTCACTGCATCTTCCCCTGGTGGTATGAATCCTTATAAAGCCTTGTTTCCTAAACCCGCTTCCAGGCCTTGAGGTAGTTGGGTCTCTGAGAGGGTCGGGAGATAGGTCTTACCAGTACCCACCTCCACCACATTTTTCCTCCAAGTGTAATTTGAGCCCTTCTCCTGAGCCCTTAGGTTATTTTCCAAACATTACCTCAAGTTGTCCTTCTTTCTTAAACTATTTTGAACAACAATGTATTCAAATCATCCAGAAAAATAACAAGAGATCGGGGGTTTAGGAGGTGTATAATAACTTACCAGTGCTCCAGTGATACTAGCCTTTGCCTATAACCCAAAATATTCCATTTCAAAACCTGCCTGAAGACTGGAGCTAAGGCCAAAACCCCATGAGCCTTCGAATGTTCCAACTGTTGGAATACCAAAAACACCTTCCGAAATCTTCACAGGGAACCTATCACCACCAATGCCAGCTGGAGTCCTAGCTGGAGCCTTCACCTTTGACATGTTCTATTCCATGAGTTCCATGCCCCAGATCATGAGGATATCTTCTTCCTCTAGTTCTAAATCAGTAGATTTCGTTGGTTTCCTCATAACACTAGTTCCCCAACAGTCGATAACTAAAAATAGTGTACAACTTGAAGACTTCAGGATAATGTAAAAAAATGTAGAAACCGCCATAGTCGTCAGGTCCCAAGAAAACAACCACGAGCACAAAACCAAAAAAACCAAAGATGAGTGAAACGAAGGCATAAGTAATACTATTCAACACCCAATTAAGCATTTTGACCTTCCCAAGGCTGCTTGAAAATCCAGGTCAAAAGCCATTATGAAATTTGTTGAATATTTTATGCCACATGGATGTAACGTTATGAGCTCTCCATTTCATGTTTTGTTTGAGCTCAGTGCTCAAGGTCACTATCAACCGCCAAGAAAAATGACAAAAAATACCCTAGTTTTTCTTATCAGAGATGTTATGCATCATTGTTATTATTTTATGTTATGAAGCCAAGATTAAGAAATCTGACCTATGTTGTTATTAAAGCAATTTATCTATTTAATGAAATACAAAGGATATCTATGCTATTCATTTCCGTGACTTGATAAATTCCTTTCATTTATATTTATATTCAAGTTATTTATACATTGATAGAATTCTCTCTTACTTTCCTCTCTCTCTCTCTCTCTCTCTCTATATATATATATATATATATATATATATATTTATTGGATACTTAATTTTTTTTAACCTAAATATACAATGTTTATCATTCATTATTATTTATTGTATAATTTACAACCATACCAGGGATATGTTAAATATGTTTTTATCTCCAGGCCTATGATCCTTTCTAGGAACATTATCTCCTCACTTATTTATAATGGTTTACAATAAGTCCCTAAACAATTTTTAGTTATATGTATATTTCAAAAATTCTAAAGGATTTCAAAACGAAGTATTGGAAACTCTATAATAATGTTTATATTGTTATAATACAATATGTATATATATAAATACATTATTACATTCTATGTTTTACCTTTATACCAGTATTTAGTCAATTATATGTTTTCTATTAGTATTTCTACAAATAAACACAACTTACATACTAAACTAGACCAATATTTCATTCAATACATATGCATACCTTTGTGCATGAGTTATTGTTCTTGCATACATTACATGTACAAAACCAAAAGTAATTTTTTCATTTGCATTATTTACTACTATAACACCCTCCTCCCACATTTACCCAAGCTAATTGTTCCACCAGGGTAAATATGTGACGAAGAGTTACTATGAAATGATTCAACTTCCCAAGTACAATTAAGGAAGTGGAACCAACCATACAAGAACAACTAAACCTTCCTCAGATGCTATCAAGAGCCAACAAACCCTTCTATGTGCTCAACCCTTGAGACAAATTGCTATTTTACTAATCTAGAGCCCCATTAACACTGATGACAATCCCTCAATGCGACTGAAACCCTCCAATTGCATGGAAAACAAGGAATCCATGCAACTATTTCCTTTTTCAAGTAATTATGTGCCAACGATCCCATATTCTGAGCCACTTTTTTAGGACGAGGACTCAGGCCACTACCGAGAACTTTATGAAAATTCCAGAAGTGATAAATAGCATGATGATATTGCCTTTAATGCAAAAATTGAATAAGTACCTAATCTAGCAAAGCCTAGCCATGACAGACATTACATCAAACAAATCATGAACTTGCAATCTACAGGTCATATAAACTCATATGAGCATCGAGAATTCATACTTAACTTAGAATCACCTAGAAGGACTGATGTCCTCTCATAATAGTTGCATTACCATCTATTAGGTCATACATTCATTGTTGATTCATTTACTAAACAAAACATAATGAGAATTAGGGGAATTTTGAGATCTAAAATGGGCCTCCTAAGGAAGTTATAAAATAATAGTGGAAATAATAAAATAAGATTTAATTACATCATCAAATATTAGAGGGAAAAGAGAAAAAACTACTTTTTAAACTCGTATTTTCAACTTACCTCCCAAAATTTTACTCAAATTTTGAGCAGGAGTACTCATTGGATGCAAAATTTAATTCATCATCCTAGGAGTACCCATGTTGCATACTTTCAATGGACCTTGCTACACAAAAAATGAGAAATACATGAAAAATGTGATTGCAATCACATTTTTCATGTATTTCTCATTTTCCCTGTAGCAACGTCCATTGAAAGTATGCAACATGGGTACTCCTTGGATGAGGAATTAAATTTTGTATCCAATGAGTATTATCGCTCAAAATTTGAGTAAAAAATTTGGGAGATAAGTTGAAAATATGAGTTGAAAAAGTAGTTCTATTATTTTATTGTTTTTAAATATTTTTACCATTTTACTTAAAAAATGGTGAATCATCCCTCATAGTTGACATCATCATCTTGAATCCTATTGGTTCTTATAAAGTTTATTTTGGTTGTACATTTTTCTTAGGAGGCCCATTTTAGACCTCAAAATTCCCCTAATGAGCCATGACTAGGATCTGTCATAAAACCATGGTTATAATGAACATAATAACAATATATAACAACCATTAATATCACATAATAACCATCACATTTACACATAATACTAAAGAGGAAAAGAGCTATTATTAACATATGCAAAATGCAACCAGGTCAAGGACTTCCATGTACCATCCAACCATAGATTGGCTGAGAAAGATCTTTCTTTCACCCAATCACCTTTGTTTCCTTTTCCAAACATGAATGTGGGACTCTCAACAAAACCAGTCAAGGCTTACTCAGGCTTTACCACAATCCATCAAGGGATTCCTAGGCCCAAACATCAAACATAAAATATAGTCTTTACCGCAATTCCATCATATAACAGGGTCAGTAAGGGATCACTAGTCCCTAAACAAGCATGGATGCCTCTGGATCTCTTGACCTAAACTGTGAGGAAATTTTCTCTCTCTACTCTCTAGGATTTATCGTATATCCCGCCATAATCAATCAAGGGATTCTTAGGCCTATCAAGAGCATTCACCTCTAGGTTTCACTGTATATCCCACCATTACCGGTCATGGGATTCGTAGGCCTACCAAGGCTCCATCCTATAGGATTTACCGTGTATCTCGCCATAACCAGTCAAGGGATTCCTAGGCCTAACGAGGAGTTTTAAAATCAGGATTTACTATGTATCCCACCATTAAGAGTCAATGGATTCCTAGGCCTTGTGATTTTTCTTGAGACCACCCCACTCAGCTTCGATACCATCTGAAAATCCAGCTGAAACAAATATAAGAGAACCCCATCACAACATGAATATCTAGAAATGGAAAGGCAAGGATGAAATCCACTGTCACACCTGGAAAGACCCATGCCAATGACAACATGAGAACCAAGTACACACATGCATGTACAATGAATGCCAAATCTAGCAAGGAAACCACAAATTGATATCTGCATGTAATTCCGTTGTAGCATCTTGATCTAACTCTTCCTTGCTTTATCTTTGCTTCCCTTTTCCTTTTTTTCCCTTTTTTTTCTTTCCTTGATCCAATGCTAGAGTGCTCCAAGAAAACTCTAAGTGTGCAAGCGGATGAGAGAGAGAATAAAGAGACATCCAAGCGAAAACTAACAAAATCTTATGAATTGATCCTCATAAACCTTTTTATCAATGAGGCTTTTGATTTCTTCAATTTTCTATTATTTTCCTTCATTTTCCTCCTCACATGCAATTTTTGACATTTGACCTTCCTTTTCTCCTAATTTCCATTATTTTCAAATCCTTTGCCATTTTCTTTTCCAATTTCCCTTAGCCATAATAAACTCGAAATTAACACCCACAATATGATGCTTTTCCCAACATTTGGCTTGTAATATGTGTCCTATGAACTTGGTCTTATTTTCCTTTATTAACTTTTGAGTCGGGGCTATCATAGACCTCTCCCCCTTAGGGGAACACCATCCTCGGTGTTTAATGACACCTACAACAAAAAAAAAACGCTGAAAAAACAAAAAAAATACCACTTATGTTGCTTTTTAACTTAGCTCGATGCATTATTTACAATGAACAACCTTTTGAAAAGCAAACCAACATGACAACATAACAACATAACAAAATAACAACATGACACCCATGCCACTTATTGGATATTTATAACATAGCTTGATGTGGTATTTACATAATACATATACATAGATGTGACCAAACACAATAGAAGAACATATACCAAAGCTGATTTTCCTCCACCGACAAAAAAGGAAGGATAGATACCCTACATATGATAAACCTTCTCCCATGTAGCTTCATTGGGCCCAAAGTGTTTCCATTGCACTTTAGCTTGATCGATTGCTCGGTTTCAAAGCATAACCATATTTCTCTGCAAAATATAGTTATGCAACGAACTCACAAAATAGAAGAAAAAATAGATCGATGACTTAGAAATCAACCTCTTCAAGGGCGAAATCTCCTTTACATTACAAAAATGAAAAATTATTGTATGATTCAAATGAAAAAACCTAATTTCTATATATATGAGTATAAGGGATCACAATATAATCAGAGCCTACATAACAATAATAATGTAAGGGCACAACAATAAAAATATTGGGCTTCTATGGGGCACAATAGTAACAAAATGGGGACTACAGTGGGACAATAATAACAATAATGGTGCTATACTAACAATAAAAATAAAGGGCTAAAATAGAATTACAGGGACCTAACATGCCCCTCTCCTTCAAAAAGTGTTGTCCTCAACACTTGAGTAGTTATGGATTTTTCTGTATAAAACTATCATCCTCCCATGTGGAATCTTCAGTGGGTAAGTTCTTCCACTTGATGAGATACTCTAAAATTGATCGATTTCGTAGCTCTTGATTTCTTTTTTTCATGACTGATTTAGGTTCCAATATGATTTTTCCTTCCTTGTTAAGTTCTGGAATATTTTTCAATTGGGAGCTTGTTACCTATAACCTTGTTTAAGCATGAAACATGGAAAACTGGGTGCACTCAGGAAGATGCAAGAAGCTCCAATTTGTATGCCATAGTACCAATCTTTTGCAACACCTTGTAAGGACCATAGTACTTTGGCAACAAATTATTATCCTTATTGGCTTGCTTGAGGGACATTTGTTTGTATTGTTGTAGCCGTAAATACACTTAGTCACCCATGTAAAAACTTCTTTCACGGCGATGTTGATCTGCTTGTTGTTCCATTCGATTCTACCTGAAATTGAGATTATCCTTTAAGAGTTGGAGAACGTGTTGTTGATGATTAATGTCATCTTCCACTACTTGAACCTTAGAATTTTCTCTTAAAGATGATGTGATGGAAAATGGATGATATCCATAAAGTTCCATAAATGGGGTGATTTTTGCTGCAGTATGGAAGGAAGTGTTATACCACCATTAAGCCAAAGGTAACCACTTGACCCATTGTGTTTGTTTATCAGATACATAGCAATGGAGACATCCTTCCAAACATTTGTTCACTATCTTAGTTTACCCATCAGATTGAGGATGATAAGATGAACTATGAGCTAATTGAGTACCTAGACAAGTAAAATATTTTTGTCCAAGAATTTCTAGTAAAAATGGGATCTTTGTCGCTTACAATAATCTTTGGATTTCCATGTAGGTTATGAATTGTTTCTATAAATGTAGTAGCAATTGTATTGTCTTTAAATGGGTGCGATAATGCACACAAGTGTGCATACTTGGTAAGTCTATCAACTACCACCATGATGACACTCTTTCCTTCAGACTTGGGTAAACTTGTGATAAAGTCCACTGAAACTTCCTCCCAACATTGACTTGGAATGGATAAAGGCTATAACAGACCCAGGGAGGCTTAACTGTCTCAACCTTATTTTGTTGGCAAACCAAACATTTCGCCACAAACTTTTGAATATCAGATTTAAGGCCATCTGAAAAAATTCCTTCTTAACCCTGTGGTATGTTTTTAAATATCCTGAGTTCCCACACTTCTTCATCATTCTTACATTCATCCCTTGCTTCGGTTATCCAATTTGGTTGGATAATAGAAATAGAACAAAGCAATGCTTCCACATCCTCATCCTTTATTGAGAGTTCATCTGAAACAACATTTTTCTTTCCTTTTTTTTAGATGATTTCAAAGTCACATCCCAATGTCTTTGTGACCCATTTTTTCCACTCTTCTTAAGATAATATTTGTTCTAAAAATTATTTAAGACTATCATGGTCTGTTTTTACCTTGAAGTGTCTACCCATTTAGTAAGGTCTCCATTGCTTAAGTGCATGTAGTATTGCAAACATTTCCTTATGATAAATATGTTTTTGTAAATACTTTCCTTTGATTGGATGAATTTTAAAAGAAATGAGTCTTCCTCCTTGCATTAAAACAACACCAATTCCATTTCATGAGGCATCACATTCCACAATAAAGGTTTTTGTGAAGTTTGGTGTAGCTAAGACCGATGCTTGGCACATTTCCTCTTTAAGATGTTCAAAGGCCTTAGTTTCTTCTAGAGTCCAAGAAATGCATCTTTCTTCAGTAATGTTGTTAGAGGTGATGTTATTCTGCCATAATTCTTAACAAACTTGCGATAATACCATGTCAACTCGAGAAATCATCGCATATGCTTTATGGTTGTGGGGATTTTCCATTCCTTAATGGCTTTATTTTTTTCAAGGTCTACCTTAACGTCCTCATGAGATACAATATGCCCTAGATATTCCACCTCTTGTACTCCACTGAAACATTTGGAGGTTTTTGCATATAATTGTTTCTCCTCCATTAGTTCAAGAGCCCTGTCAACATGTTGAACATGATCCTTCCAAGACTTGTAGTAGATTAGTATATCATCACAAAATACTAACATAAATTTTCTAAGGAAGAGTTTGAAAATGGAATTCATCAAATATTGAAATGTAGAAGGTGCATTAGTAAGGCCAAAAGGAATGACCCAAAATTCATAATGACCCTCATGAGTTCTAAATTATTTTTTCAGAAAGTCTTCAGTCTTCATTCTTATTTGAAGATATCCTAAATGAAGATCCAACTTGGTGAAGTAAATTGCTCCATTTAATTCATCCAATAATTTATCAATGAAAGGAATGGGAAATTTATCTTTAATATAGAGCTTGTTGATCTCCCTATAATTCGGACACATGCGCCATGATCCATCCTTCTTGTGCACCAAGACTACTGGAACAGAGAAATAACTTTGGCTAGGTTGAATTATACTGACCTCTATCATTTTTGTAACCATATGTTCAATCTCACTCTTTTGAGCATAAGGATATATCTAAGGCCTAATTTTTGGAGGAAAAATTCATGGAATGAAATGAATAACATGATCATGATGCATTAATAGGTGGGAGGCCTTTGGGAGTCTCAAACACCTTGGAATGATTGTCCAATACTTTTTGGAGATCTATAGAAATAAATTATTTCGATGTTTGAACATGTAACTAGCACATTGAGGAATTCCAAAAATTGAAGATCAGGGTAGCAGATATTCCATTGGAGCATAGGATTGATGTCTTCATAGGGAATTTAAAATATAACATCCAACATGAGGTTTTCCTTTGGGAACCTGATTCATTGGAGAAGGCATTCAAGGTGGAAAGAAAAGTTGAAATCAAAATTATGGCAACAATGAAGTCTACCAATCCCAACTATAAAGATATAAATTTTATTGCTCCTAACCTTCCACAACCAACAAGGCTGACACCACAAAAATTGGAGGAAAAAGAGACAAAGGGCTTTCTTATAGTTGTGATAGAAAATACACTAAAGGTCAGAAGTGCACCAAGAAGAAATTATTTTACAAATATTGTGAAGAGGAGGAAGAAAAGGAGTAAGAAACATCAAAAGAGGAGGATATACACTAGGAACCAACCCCAAAGAAGGAATAAATGAATCCAACCATATCTTTGGCAGGAATTACCACTCCTAAAACTCTCAAGATGGAAGGATATATCAATAAAATAAAGGTAATAGTGTTAATTGATTCAGGTAGTACCCATAATTTTATTAATTGTAAAATAGACAAGGAATAAAATTGCTTCATATATCCAACACTAGAGTGTCAAGTGATGGTTGCAAATGGAGGAACTATAAATTGCTCGATAAAGTGCCATAATATCAGGCTAAACATGGGGGAGTATGAATTTAATAGTCCAATGCTTTCTATTCCAATGGGTGGTGTTGATGTTGTACTAGGAGTCCAATTGTTACAATATTTGGGGAATATAGATTTTAATTTTCAAGAACTTTCCTTGAAAAATTGTTTGGAAGGAAATGAAGTTGAATTACAAGGTATCACAGGGAAACCAGGAAATATAATAAGCTCTAATGTCATGACAATATTCTGAATAAAGAACAACGAGGAGTAATTTCACAATTATTCTCAACACTAATTCATATTTGAGAGATGAATCTTGAATTTTTGAAGAAGAGCATCTCAAAACCAGTTCATCTTTGAGAGATGAATCTTGCATTGGCATTGCTCTGTATAATTCTAATTCATATTTGATAGATGAATCATGAATTGGCATTGCCCCACGCAATAGATCAACAGACATTGTATTCACATTTTTACAATGCCTTATACTAAAAAATTGAAATTGGCTAACAATATTGTTTGCTATTCCATGCAGTTCTTTTAGCCTCTCCTTCTTAACTTGGCACACACCATTCATCTGGTTGCACACAAGTTCAAAATTGGTGAAAACTACAATTCCATTTGATCCATACTCCATCGCTGTTCCCAAGCCTTCTATCAATCCAATATAATATGCCTCGTTGTTTGTTGTTCTTCCCGGTATATTCATTTTCCTTTGGACGACTTTGCTAGTCACAATATTGGAAAGCACATATGTAATCACTGCTTTCCCTGGATTGGGATAGCAAGAAACTTCTATGCATAATTTCCATTTTTCAACCATATTTAATGATTTTCTTATCCCTGAAAAAAAACAAATTCAATAAAAATATATATATTAAATCGACATTTATTGCAAATGCATGAGAAAAATGACACAAGATCATGAGGTAAATGACATGTGCATTTTTTATCTTAAAGTTTGACTTAAAAATTTTATGGTAGAGTTCACATCTAAAATTAATGGGAGGAAGCCTTTAGTTTGTGGGAGAAATGACACATGTACACAGTTTACCTTAAAGTGGTTGTGTTTTATGGATATTAGAGGAAGCCTTTAGTTTGTGGGAGAAATGACACATGTACATATTTTACCTTAAATTTGTTGTGTTTTATGGATATTAAAATGAAGAACTTCTATTTAGATCCATTCCAGAGATTGACTGTAGGGGAATTTACTAGATATGTCACCTTTCATAAAAGATGAGATCCAGAGGCTACCTGGCCCTTTACAGACTCTGCCTATAGAACTTGTAGAAGTAAACACTACCTATCCCAATTTTACCGTGTGAAGGGTGTAGAGGACCCATGGAATCACTCAAGGTTGTATTATTAAACCTTTGGTTTAATGATCTTCAACCTTTGGTTGTACTTTGGAAGGTCCTCGACCTTCATCCTTCAACCGTTGGTTGTAGATCCTTCAACCTTTGGTTTTCCTTCATCCTTAAACATTTGGTTTAATGATCCTTCAACCAAAGGTTGTAGATCCTTCAACCTTTTGTTGTTGTTATGGGTTCAACCTTTGGTTGGTTGTACTTTCAACCTTTGGTTGTTTCTCCTTAAACCTTTCAAACTTTGGTTGTACTTTGAAGGTCAAGGGACCTTCATCCTTCAACCTTTGGTTGTTGATCCTTAAACCTTTGGTTTAATGCAAAGGTCCTTGACCTTACTCATTGGGAAAGCCCAACCTTCCTAAACCTTTGGTTTAATGATCTTCAACCGTTGGTTGTAGATCCTTTAGGACGGGTTCCACCCATTCCTTCCTATGGTTGATCCTTCAACCTTTGGTTGTCCTTCATCCTTAAACCTTTGGTTTAATGATATTCAACCGAAGGTTGTAGATCCTTTAGGATGGGTTCCACCCATTCCTTCCTATGGTTGATCCTTAAACCTTTGGTTGTCCTTCATCCTTAAACCTTTGGTTTAATGATCTTCAACCGAAGGTTGTAGATCCTTTAGGACGGGTTCCACCCATTCCTTCCTATGGTTGATCCTTCAACCTCTGGTTGTCCTTCATCCTTAAACCTTTGGTTTAATGATCTTCAACCGTTGGTTGTAGATCCTTTAAGACGAGTTCCACCCATTCCTTCCTATGGTTGATCCTTAATGGCCCTATAAGGGCATAGGGTCCCATACATATGGTTATATGGCCCTATGAGAGCATGGGGTCCCATCAGTAATGGTCCTATAAGGGCATGGAGTCCCATCATATGGGTGATATGGCCTGATATGATTGATAATAATCAGATCATATCATCGCATTAATCAACTGCAAGGACCTTGAATGGCCCTATGAGGGCATAGGCTCCCATCAGTAATGGGAGGGCCTTCCATGACATGTTGAAGGACCTTATAGACCCCCTTAAGGGGGCATAGAGGCTTATTATCCTAATGGTTGGGTGGACCATAGGATTTCTAAGTGTAGCTATAAGGAGGAAATAAGGCCTTCAATGATATGATGATGGCCCCTTTTCTCTGCGGGGGTGTGCTACACGGAGTCCACTTACCTCCTGAGGGCTGGGCCGTTGAGACCAGTGACCTAACTTGAGGGCATCGCCAACTGTTAAAAAGATGGTGACCTCTTGAGGGGCATATCCTACTAGATAGCTGACCTAACTTGAGGGGTGGAATCAATAGGCTTTTGCCTGAGAGGGCCATAGAGGACCGTTTACGGCACGTTGGAGGCATTGATGGCAACATTATCTCCTGAGGGTATCACTGGAATGGGCTCTACAAGATATTAAGGTAAATCTATATATCTATTAAGTGTTTCAATAGAAGTGTAATAATAATTTCAAAAATAAAATATTCTACTTCCTTCAATCACTATTTACATATCATCAGTGATTTACATATCATCATAAAGTACCACTTCCTCACACAACAAGTCTTTGAGAAAATAATGAAGATGGAATACATACCCACAAAGCCTCTTGTTAGAGAAGCATTTGAATATGTGAGAAACAAATTAGGAATAGTTCTTGTAAATTATCTTGTTAGAGAACCATTTGAACATGTGAGAAACAAATTAGGGATAGTTCTTGTAAATTATTGCCACTTATTTGACTTCAAAAAAAGAGCCTATGAAATTGAGTGCAATATCTATGTGGTAGAGTACATAATATCTAAGGGGGAGAATACAATATATTTGACTTCAAAAGAAGATCCTATGACATTGAGTGCAATATCTATGTGGAGAGCAATAACATCTAAGGGGGAGAATAGATGTAAGGAAGGAATAGAAAGAGTAAAAAAAGCATATGATTGTGTCAATAATTTGAAGTAGTCAAGAAAGATAACAAAGGACCATCAAAATTGAGTGCAATATCTATATGATCAAGTGTCAATAATTTGAAGTAAATAAAGATAACAAAGGACCATAAAAATTGAGTGCAATATCTATATGATATCTATATTCAATCAAGTGGCAATAATTTGAAGTAAAGAAAGATAACAAAGGACCATCAAAATTGAGTGCAATATCTATGTGGGAGAGTACACAATATCTAAGGGGGAGAATACAATATATTTGACTTCAAAAGAAGAGCCTATGAAATTGAGTGCAATTTATCTATGTGGGAGAGTACACAATATCTAGGGGGAGAATAGATATATGGAAGGAATATCTAAAGAGTAACAAAAAGCATATGATTGTGTCAATAATTTGAAGTAGTCAAGAAAGATAACAAAAGACCATCAAAATTGAGTGCAATATCTATATGATCAAGTGTCAATAATTTGAAGTAGTCAAGAAAGATAACAAAGGACAATCAAAATTGAGTGCAATATCTATATGATATCTATATGATCAAGTGTCAATAATTTGAAGTAAAGAAAGATAAAAAAGGACCATCAAAATTGTGTGCAATATCTATATGATTGTGTCAATAATTTGATAATTTGAAGTAGTCAAGAAAGATAACAAAGGACCATCAAAATTGAGTGCAATATCTATGTGGGAGAGTACACAATATCTAAGGGGGAGAATACAATATATTTGACTTCAAAATAAGAGCCTATGAAATTGAGTGCAATTTATCTATGTGGGAGAGTACACAATATCTAAGGGGGAGAATAGATATAAGGAAGGAATAGAAAGAGTAACAAAAAGCATATGATTGTGTCAATAATTTGAAGTAGTCAAGAAAGATAACAAAGGACCATCAAAATTGAGTGCAATATCTATATGATATCTATATGATCAAGTGTCAATAATTTGAAGTAAAGAAAGATAACAAAGGGCCATCAAAATTGTGTGCAATATCTATATGATTGTGTCAATAATTTGATAATTTGAAGTAGTCAAGAAAGATAACAAAGGACCATCAAAATTGAGTGCAATATCTATATGATATCTATATTCAATCAAGTGTCAATAATTTGAAGTAAAGAAAGATAACAAAGGACCATCAAAATTGAGTGCAATATCTATATGATTGTGTCAATAATTTGAAATATTCAAGAAAGATAACAAAAGGACCATCATCAAATTCAAATTGAAAGATAAAATAGTCTTCTTCATGAAGAATAAGCATTAACTAGGTTCATCATTTAAAGGGTTCATTTTTTAATGAAAAAATTTATGAATAATATGGAATGAATCATTGTACATTATGATAAATCTTGTATTTAAATGAAATTTGATCTATGAATAAAAAAGAAAATGGGATCATCTCTTCATATATATATATGTGTGTGTGTGTGTAAGAGAGAAATAAAAAGCAAAGGTAATTCCACCAAGCCTAAAGGAGCATGTCCTAATACATTAAATTATGTTTGGTTTCTAGAAGCATTAATCATGAAAGAAAAGGTAATTCCACCAAGCCTAAAGGAGCATGTCCTAATACATTAAATTATGTCCTAATACATTAAATTATGTTTGTTTTCTAGAAGCATTAATCATGAAGAGTCATGAGATCCACATTTCGACCATACTATTTTCAAGTTAAAGGAGCATGTCCTAATACATTATTATGTTTGGTTTCTAGAAGCATTAATCATGACTTTTCTTTGAGATCCACATTTCCATCATACTATTTGCAATTTCACATTTCCATCATGCTATTTGCAAGTTCTATATGAAGATATGTAGTCTAATAACTAATTAGTTCACATTTCCATCATGCTATTTGCAAGTTCTATATGAAGATATGTAGTCTAATAACTAATTAGCAAGTTGTGATGTCCTAATACATTATTATTTTTGGTTTCCATCATACTATTTGCAAGTTCTATATGAATATATGTAGTCTAATAACTATACAGTATAGCCCATATAACATACAGTATATCCCATATAACATATAATGACCTTTGACAATATAAGCAAAGAGTCAAAAAACAGAGAGGCCTCCCAGCAGAGTTCCACCTATTCATCAAGGTAAGCAACATAATATCGGAAGTGAAACAATGACACCACTAAACATATGTGAATTTAGATATTAAATTGACATTTATTGCAAATGACATGTGCATGGTTTATCTTAAATTTTGACTTAAAAATTTTATGGTAGAATTCACATCTAAAATTAATGGAAGGAAGCCTTTAGTTTGTGGGAGAAATGGCGTGCATGTAAACAATTTACCTTAAAGTGGTTGTGTTTTATGGATATTAAAATGAAGAAATTCTATTTAGATCTATTCTAGAGATTGACTGTAGGGGCATTTACTAGATATGTCACCTTCCATAAAAGATGAGATCCAGAGGCTACCTGGCCCTTTACAGACTCTGCCTATAAAACTTGTAGAAGTTAAGAAATTTACATTGACAAATTTACTTGTGAGAAATTTACATTGACAACATATAGAGATTCAACTAGGCTTGTGAAAAGTACAAGTGGACAATGTATAATTCTACTTAAAAGAGTCTTTGGTTTAATGGTTAAGCAAGAAAGAGTCGTTACTTTCTCTATCTAGAGTAGAAGTGGAATACATAGTAGTTACTTCTTTTTGAGTGTTTTGGATGAAATGGGCTCTACAAGATATTAAGGTAAATTTATTTTTGAGTGAGTAGAAGTGGAATGCACATAGTAGTTACTTATTTTTTAGTGTTTTGGATGAAATGGGCTCTACAAGATATTAAGGTAAATTTATTTTTGAGTGAGTAGAAGTGGAATGTACATAGTAGTTACTTCTTTTTGAGTGTTTTGGATGAAATAGGCTCTACAAGATATTAAGGTAAATTTATTTTTGAGTGTTTTGGATGAAATGGGCTCTACAAGATATTAAGGTAAGGTAAATTTCTTTTTGAGTGTTTTGGATGAAATGGGCTCTACAAGATATTAAGGTAAGGTAAATTTCTTTGAGTGTTTTGGATGAAATGGGCTCTACCAGATATTAAGGTAAATCTATATATCTATTAAGTGTTTCAATAGAAGTGTAATAATAATTTCAAAAATAAAATATTCTACTTCCTTCAATCACTATTTACATATCATCATAAAGTACCACTTCCTCACACAAGAAGTCTTTGAGAAAATAGTGAAGATGGAATACATACCCACAAAGCGTCTTGTTTGAGAAGCATTTGAAATTATATGCGAGAAACAAATTAGGAATAGTTCTTGTAAATTATTGTCACTTATTTGACTTCAAAAGAAGAGCCTATGAAATTGAATGCAATATCTATGTGGTAGAGTACACAATATCTAAGGGGGAGAATACAATATATTTGACTTCAAAAGAAGAGCCTATGAAATTGAGTGCAATATCTATGTAGGAGAGTACATAATATATAAGGGGGAGAATAGATACAAGGAAGGAATAAAAAGAGTAACAAAAAGCATATGATTGTGTCAATAATTTGAAGTAATCAAGAAAGATAACAAAGGACCATCAAAATTGAGTGCAATATCTATATGATAGAGTGTCAATAATTTGAAGTAGTCAAAAAAGATAACAAAGGACCATCAAAATTGAGTGCAATATCTATATGATATCTATATGATCAAGTGTCAATAATTTGAAGTACAAAAAGATAACAAAGGACCATCAAAATTGAGTGCAATATCTATATGATTGTGTCAATAATTTGATAATTTGAAGTAGTCAAGAAAGATAACAATGGACCATCAAAATTGAGTGCAATATCTATGTGGGAGAGTACACAATATCTAAGGGGGAGAATACAATATAAGGAAGGAATAAAAAGAGTAACAAGAAGCATATGATTGTGTCAATAATTTGAAGTAGTCAAGAAAGATAACAAAGGACCATCATCAAATTTAAATTGAAAGATCAAGTAGTCTTCTTCATGAAGAAGAAGCATTAACTAGGTTCATCATTTAAAGGGTTCATTTTTTAATGAAAAAATTTATGAATAATATGGAATGAATCATTGTACATTATGATAAATCTTGTATTTAAATGACATTTGATCTATGAATAAAAAATAAAATGGGATCATCTCTTCATATATATATATATGTGTGTGTGTAAGAGAGAAATAAAAAGCAAAGGTAATTCCACCAAGCCTAAAGGAGCATGTCCTAATACATTAAATTATGTTTGGTTTCTAGAAGCATTAATCATGAAGAGTCATGAGATCCACATTTCGAAAATACTATTTTCAAGTTAAAGGAGCATGTCCTAATACATTATT
Source organism: Pinus albicaulis (assembly GCA_034641835.2). Lineage (NCBI taxonomy): Eukaryota > Viridiplantae > Streptophyta > Pinopsida > Pinales > Pinaceae > Pinus > Pinus albicaulis. The sequence goes on along the minus strand of JAXQQM020074824.1, from coordinate 46,763 downwards.
ATGTTTGGTTTTTAGAAGCATTAATCAAGAAGAGTCATGAGATCCACATTTCCATCATACTATTTTCAAGTTCACATTTCCATCATGCTATTTGCAAGTTCTATATGAAGATATGTAGTCTAATAACTATACAGTCTAGCCCATATAACATATAACAACCTTTGACAGTATGAGCAAAGAGTCAAAAAACAGAGAGGCCTCCCAGCAGAGTTCCACCTGTTCATCAAGGTAAGCAACATAATATCGGAAGTGAAACAGTGACACCACTAAACATATGTGAATTTAGAATGATTTCAACTCTTTTTTCAAAGGAGAAAAAACCCTGTTTCATATATTGATAACAGTTCATATAAAAAATCCTCTTGATATACCCATAATAGGTTATCAAGTATAAAAGATCAGATTCTGTCTCATATAGAAATACATTACAACATTATAAAAGACAATATGTATTCACATATAAAAGACAATATGTAGGACCACATTACAAAAGATCAGATTCTGTCTCATACAGAAATACATTACAATAGTATAAAAGACAATATGTAGTCACATTACAATAGTAGATCATTCTAGTTCAATTATTCCAGCGTTTAGGAATCGAGAGAAGGCTCAGTCATGGCATAAGCTTAACAGTGGTGGTAAACTTTCATGCACAAGGCCAGAATAAGCTAGAGCGGATGAAATTGATGGATCCACAGGAACAGTAACAACTTTAGCAACCGAATGCATATCATACTACCATAAATTCAACATACACATTACAGCAAAAGGTAATGAAATTTAAAGAATAAAAAGAGTGCACAACAGTCTAGTGAGGCTTCTGCTAGCAAGGTGGGAGCCACGAAGTGGTGGAGAACTGGAAGAGGAGACCAAGAAGCAGCTGTTCCCTAGAACTTGTGATTCAAGAGAGGTCACAAAGTGGAAATTTTATGTTTCAACGAGGTTTTTTCATTTCAATAAGGTTATTTTTTCAACAGTGCCCTCAAATATGTGGGACTAACTTAGGCATCCAACGTAAATTCGCGAGAGAAAGGGTGGCGTGTAGTGCTCACGAGGCCTATCAAGTTATTGCTTATTGTTGGGGTTATAATGGGTCCTACCACTTGAGTTTGGTTATTCATGCTCTACGTCTCCCATATCCATAATTGTATAAAAGATAGTCCTATTCCCCTAGCCTTCCTCGTGTAGGCAAGCACTCGAGAAAGCAAGTCATAAGGCAATATCAAAGCATTAGTCATAGGCTTCAGACAGCACATTCACCAGCTAGATTTACCAGCTCTAAAGATGAAAAGAATGAGTGTTTTACAAGCAGGACCCAACCTTTATGGACAAAGAAATTCTCTCTTGAAGCTATTTCATTTCATTGATTACCTAAGCAATAAAGAAGATCCCTGAATCCACTAAATGGGGTCTGGCACTTTCAACTTGCCTTTCTCTTACTGTAGTGTAGAACATAGAAATCCATTTATATAGGATATATACATAAGATACTGCATTTCTACGTAGCAGAGCACAAACTATAATAATGGGGTTAACGAGTGAGGTCTAAACCTATTAAATGAATTTTATATCACTAAGGTAGTTAAGAAATAATATCCTTGAGGATAATTTACCATTGACAAGTCCACCTACCATAAAGCAAATAATCGAAGCTACAGGGAAGATCCTCTGAGGTAAAATCAAGAATAGGAGAGAAGGAATGGGAGTTACCTGGTAGTTCGCTCACTTGACGTTGCCGAAGATAATCACCAACAGAGTGGACGGAAGCAACCTCAGACCAGCAGCAACGCCGCAACAGATCACCGAATAGAACAGTAACATAAAATCACACGAAGAAACATTGAAACACAGACGCGGGAAACAAATGAACTTCGTGGGCGATATATTCATAAGCAGTAGTTCGGCCGAACTATTTTAAGAGAAAACTTTTGTTGCCGGTTTTCCCATCTCCGGCAAAAATTCTGTTTGCCCACGCCGTCAGTGTGCTGTAAATCTAAACAGAAGAATGAGTTCGGCCAAAATTTCTCATAAAGTTCGGCCAAACTTTATAAAAAGTTCAGCCGAACTATTGCTGAAAAAAAATTCCGCCTCCGATTCTCACAAAAGTGTAACCCAACTTCACATATCCGCCCCTCTGCCATTGAACCCTTTTGTTTGAGATTTATCAATTGGCTAAAGATGGTGTTTCTATTTGTATCCTCATAATGTGCTATCATTTCCTTCGTAAAAATTGACCAAGTGATAAGTGGTTTAAGAGAAAAAATTAATCGATACCATACAAATTGATTGGGTCCTAAATATAAAGTTGCAATGTGTACCTTTTGTGGGTGTTGCACATCATGGAGATCAAAATATTGCTCCATTTGTAGTATCCATGTTACCAGATCCTTGCCATCAAAGTTCCTCATATCTATATTTGGAGTGTGGTGGTTTTAAAACCCTACATTGGAGTTTCTAAAATCACAATTCATATTCCATTTATCCTCATTATTTTCATTGATTACCTTATCACCACCAGGAATGCTTTCTTGCAACAACTTTGTCAAAAATTCCTTCAAACCTTCCATGTCTTCTTTCAAACCATCCATCTTAGATTCCATGCCTGATTTTAAAACATCCATGTGTGATTTAATTTGTCCTTAAAATATTCCATTTAATTTTCTTCTATGCCATCCATATTAGCTACCATACCATATATCTTATCTTCCATTCAAATTTTGGTTACTCTTTGCGAGAGCGAAATTTGTTGCACTTGGTCTCATAATTTTGATATATCATGTTGAAATTCTTCCTCTTCACGTGTCATAGTAGATATTTATGAGGGCTTAATGGGTATGGAACTATATTTGGGAGGAATTTTAGAACCCAATACTGATATATATTCTTCAATATCCCATTGGAATCACTTCAAACTGATTTTCAAACAAAAGTTATGAAATTAAAAAAAACAATACACACCTTTTTCTTGCTTTTGAGGAGCTCAGTATTGAACCTAATGTATCTTTGTGATTTCAAATCCCCAAGATTTTAACTTTAGTCATGTAGTATCCCTCTGAGTTTTATTTCCAATGCCATAGGTCAAACCTAATTTGGATTCCTGAAGATAAAGTTATGCTCGATCTCCCATGATGGCTTGATTATAGACATGTTCAATAGAGCGAACTTGTAAAGAGTGCCACGTGTCACTTTTTTAATGTTCGTCCTTGAAATTTCTACAATAAAAACTATAGTCTTTATGTTTCTTCCAATTTTTACAAAATTCAAATCCGATTCCTGAAATGAAATTTATGACGATTTTCCCTAGTTCAGTTGTTTGAGACTGAATTTTGGATCCTGAAAAATCCCTAACTTCCTCAGATCATATCTCTGAAAATATAGTGAACCAAGATCTTAAATTCATACATGTGGTTCAAAATTATTGTGGCTCCATGTGGTTTAAATTTCATCTTTTGAAGCTTCGTAGAAAAAAAAAGTTATAGTGAAAATTCCAAGAAGACATATTTGCATGAGTGAAACCCTAGAATCCAAAGCTCTTATACCAAATGTTATGCAAACAACTCACAAAATAGAAGAAAATATAGATCAATGACATATAAATCAACCTCTTCGAGGGGGAAACCTTCTTTAAATTATAGAAATGAACAATTATTAGATGATTCAAATGGAAAATCCGACTTTCTATATATAGGAGTCTAAGGGGTCACAATATAATCAAAGCCTACATAATAATAATAATGTAAGGGAACAAAAATAAAATTAGTGGGCTTAAATGGGGCACAATAATAAAAATATGGGGACTATATGGGCATAATAATAAAAATAAGGGGGTTATACTAACAATAACAATAAGGGGCTACACTAGTATTATAGGGCCTAAAAAATACATTGAGGTTCTTGCTGGAATTCGCCTTTTGGTTCCATTTGCAATACAAACCAGTAAATAACATGATTAACATTCTTTAGATATATTTTAAGCAATGAAACATGGAAAACATCACTATAATTTCACCATCATAGGTAGTAGAAGTCAATAGGATACTGGTCTAATCATTTGGAAAGAATCTCAAAAGGCCTGCAATATCAAGGTTCCAGCTTCGCACATGACCCCACCCTCAAGGATCTCTCCTTGGGATTGATGTGCAAGTACAACTGTTCCCCAACCTAAAAATCCTTAAAAACCATGTTCTGATTTGCATAAATTTTCTGCCTATCCTGTGCTACCTTTAGATTCTTCATGATAACATGAATTTTTTGTTCCATCTTTGCCAATATGTTTGGTCCAATCAAAACCCTATTCACTAGATCAATCCAACTGATAGGAGTGTTACAATTCCACCCATATAGTTCCTTAAATAGACTCATCCTCAGTGACTCTTGATACCCATTTTTGTAAGAAAACTCAACCAAAGGTATATACTCTTCCCACTTCCACTCATGATGCATAACATACATTCTCAACATGTCTTCCAAAATCCTATTGAACCTCTTCATTTTTCCATACGTCTTCGGATGATAAGCTATGTTGAAGGTCCACTCTGTACCCAAACCTACAAATAGCTCTTTCCAAAACCTGGAAGTGAACTTAGCATCCTTATTTGACACAATGTTCTTTGGTACACCATGCAATCTCACTACATAGTTTATGAAGGTTGGTGCACATCACATTAGGGGAATTTTGAGGTCTAAAATGGGCCTCCTAAGAAAAATGTACAACACAAATAAACTTTATAACAACCAATAGGATTCAAGATGATGATGTCAACCATGGGGGATGATTTACCATTTTTTAAATAAAAGGGTAAAAATATTAAAAAATAATAAAATAATAAAACTACTTTTTCAACTCGTATTTTCAACTTATGTCCCACAATTTTTACTCAAATTTCGAGTGGGAGTACTCGTTGGATGCAAAATTTAATTCCTCATCCAAGAATTACCCATGTTGCATACTTTCAATGAACCCTGCTACATGAAAAATGGGAAATACATAAAAAACGTGATTACAATCACATTTTTTTATGTATTTCTCATTTTTCATGTAGTAGGACCCATCGAAAGTATGCAACATGGGTACTCCTTGGATGAAGTCAATTACTCTGCAGTACTCCCACTCGAAATTTGAGTAAAAAATTTGGGAGATAAGTTGAAAATATGAATTGAAAAAATAGTTTTTCATTTTTCCCTCTAAAATTTGATGATGTCATCAAATCTTATTTGATTTTTCCCACTATTATTTTATAATTTCCTTGAGGAGGCCCATTTTAGACCTCAAAATTCCCCTAATGCCATTGAATAAACAGACTTCACTGGAATAAAGTGTGCTACCTCTATTAACCTTTCCACCACCACCATGATGGAATCATGTTGTATGTATTTCCTTGGAAATTTTTTATTTAAATACATATAAATTACCTCCCATTTACACTTTGTAATCGTAATTAGCTATAGCAGTCCACTTGGATTCTTACACTCTGCTTTTACATGTTGATAATCCAAACATCTTTCCACAAAATCTGCCACTTCCTTCTTTAGATTCAACTAATAGTAGAACTTCTTCACCAATGTCAATGTTTTATGATATCCCATATGACTTGAATATGGATTAGTATGAAATTCCCTCAAGATAATATTATTGAGATCACCATTTTCTAGGACATATATCTTGTCCCGAAATCTGACCAAACTATTTTCCGTGAGATGATAGTCCACATCCTAATTGCTTGTACCTTGCTATAATATGTGAATAAGATCCCTATACCTTCCATCCTTCCCCGACACACTTTTGTATATTCGATCCTATAGATTTGTCCCATATGGACTCATAACTAAAATTTGATTTACATGTAGTCTTCTGCTAAGACTGTCTGCAACCTATTCTCTTTCCCTTTAATGTACCTAATATCAAAATCAAACTCACTAATTATGGCCAACCATCCATATTTCATGGAATTTAAATTGATTGGTAAAATAATTACCTCAATCCACTATAATTCGCTCATCGATAAAAACCTCCTGCCAAAAAATAATGTCTCGACATCTTCAATGTATGGATGATCTTGCCAATTTATTATCATGTGTCACTTAATTCTGCTTGTGCTCATTCGGTTTCCTCTATTAAGTAACCTACCACTGTCCCTCACTGCAAATGGAGACCCCAAGCCCTCTTATGATACTTTTGCACACCAAAAAATATTTATCACGGATCTGCCAAATCTTGAGAACGAGGCATTTTTCAATAACCGCTTCAAGCTTATCCAAAACTTGCTACACATTCCATTGTCCCTTCAAATTTCTTACCTTTCCTTTGAAAATATGTGATAGGATAAGAAATATTGAGAAGTTCCTGATGAACCTCCTGTAATAACCTTCTAACCCCATAAATGACCTTACCTCATCCACATTTCTAGGAGCTTCCCATTCAATGGTATATTTTATCTTTTCCAGGTCAATTATTGTGCCTTCCTTGGAGACAATGTGCCCCAAGTAATATACCTTTATCTGAAAGAAACTACATTTTCTATGTTTGGCATACAACTAATGCCCCCTTAACAATATCAATATTGTTGCTAAATTATCGGCATGTTCTTCCTCATTATTATAATATATCAGTATATCATCAATTACCACGATCACAAACTTGTCCAGATAAGGATGCAACACACTATTCATCAATCACATAAAAGTAGTTAGGGCATTAGCCAACCAAATGGAACTACAAAAAACTCATAATTCCCATACATGGTCCGGAAAGATGTCTTGAAAATTTCCTTCTCTTTAATGCATACCTAATGGCATCCCGATCGAAAATCAAATTTTGATAATAATCGCTTACTCCCTTTAGTTGATCAAACAAGTCATCGACCTCGACAACACATACTTGTATTGATGATTACCTTGTTCAACTGTCTATAATCAATGCATAGCCTGAGAGTACCATCCTTCTTCTTCACAAACAAAACTAGTGCACCCCATGATGATACACTTTGCCTAGTGTATCCCTTATCAATCATTTCATTCATCTACAAATTTAGCTCTACTAACTCTGGAGTGCTGATATTGTAAGGTTCCTTGGATGTTGGTGCTTTCCCTGGTACCAACTCAATAGAAAAGTTCATTTCCTTGTGAGGTGGAAAATCTGAAATATTTATGGAAAATACATCTTGAAACTGTTGTATTCTTATAGAACTAGGTACCTATTCAATACCTCCACAACCTCAACATCTTTACCTTTATCACTAGAAATATGCACTGCAATTAACAAACACCCTTTCCTGTGACTGCACTTTGCTTGCATAACTATGACCATTATAATTGATGTAGCTTTATTCTTACCCTACAATATTCTCTGTTTCCTACTATCATATAAGCATTCAATAGCCTTATCATAACAATCCACCTTGGTTCTATGAAGATACAACCAATCCATACCCAACAACATATTGTATGATCCCAACAAAAGTACATTCAGATGCGCTAATGTATCCATACCATTTAACTCAAATGTGCAAGATCTTACCCAATGATGAAATATTTTCTTAGTAATTGTAGCCAACTGCACTAACCAAGAATATGCATGCACTTCTTTTCTCAAACCACACTTATCCACCAATTCAGGGTTAACATAACTATAATTAGATCCAGGGTCAATCAAAATAGAAATAACTTGATCACAAATATTACCATCCATCTTTATAATAGATGTTTGGTGATATGCCTGCTTATTATCCAATGCTGCATAGATATGAGGAATGCTTTTCCCAACATCTCCAACAATCTATGCCTCATGTGAACTGTAGATGTGAGGCCTACCACCCTGACACTATGGAAAATATCTCTTGAGATGATCCTTGCCACATATCCAAAACTACAATGGTTCCATACCATCACCTTTATTCTCCTGCTCTCAAGGATGTGACCCATGTCCCTGTCTAGCTACATTGAACTTCTTGTAAGGAACAACATTCTCTTTCTCACCTACATCCTAGGGGGCTTGTTCTTTTTTGCTGCCATTTACCTTTAGATTTTTCTTTTCCTTTCCATCCTTGTTGAGATTATGTCTTATGCTTTGATTTCTCATAACAATGCTTCAACTTACCAATGACTTCTTCAAGTGAATGAGGCTCATCATATTCAATCTGATCTCTAAATGCTAATGGTAACCCACTGAAAAATCTCTAGAACTTGGCCTTCTCATATTTAAGATACTATACATACCTCAATAATTCTAGGAAATTAGTCGTGCACTCCTCATCTGTCATTGATCCCATATTTATCTCATAGAAATCCTTGGAATTATTGTCATAGTACCTCTCTGACAAATATTTCTTCCTGAAAAGTCTCTTGAATTCATCCCAACTCAACTCCTCTATCCTAATGTATCTAACACACTTCAAATCTTCCCACTATATGTCTTCTTTCCCTTTGATGCTAAAGATAACTATTTTTGACTTCATGTTCTCTGTGTAATCATGCAACTCAAAAAATTTCTTCATCCCAAGTAACCATGCCTTTGCATCTTCTGGTTTCTTAAAATATCCATCAAAGATAGGTGGCTGGGATTTCTTGAACTCATATGGAAAATATCCCCTGTCACTCCTCTTGTAAGGATGATAATGATGATTATCATTATACCTATCAGAACCAACACTAGAATAGAACCTATTTCATCACCTATCCTATCCGATGTATCCAAGGATTCACCATCTCTAATCGTGTCATATATATTTGACCTGTGATCACCATGAGACCAACTTCCATATGCTCCATTATTTCCATCCTCCTATACATGAGTGATCCTAAGCGATCGCTGCCTCTGCAAATATGAAAAAATCTGAAGAATAATTGCATTAACTTCTGCTTATTTCTCCCGTGCTTGAATGATCCCATCATTATCTGCCTTGCAAATTCTTATTTTTTCCTTCAAACTTCTCAAAGTGTCTTCTATATTAGGAGATTACCTATCACCATGTTTTTCATTAGATCCATGAGGAGAATATCGTGAAATATAGTCTACCATCTTGCTAGTCATTTTGATATTCTTCCTCCAAGTATACCATGTCAACTAAACCAAAAAACAAACATAATCGACATACCTCAGTATAATTCGGGGAGCATATCTCATCTGTAAGATCAACCATATTAGAACAATACATGTATAACCATAATAATATAAATATATCAACATCATGAAATAAAACACCAACCAAATACCATGACCTTATGTGTGAAATTCATACCCATAACACAACATGCATATATCCATATAAACAACAGTCATACAAAACTAATGCATATTAATCCAACATGCATTCACGACAAACACATCCCGAAAGAAACATCATCAACTGCTACATAAAAACATAACTACAACAATGACCATCATCATGTATACATAATAAGAACACATACAACAAGCATGCATGCATGAAAGTCACATTCCGCCCATCCAGTCCAAGGGGTGAACCATGCTCTAGTACTGCTCTATAACACCTTCCTCCCACATTTACCCAAGCTAATCGGTCCACTGGCGTAAACATGTGAAAAAGAGTTACTATGATATGATTCAACCTCCCAAGTACAATTAAGGAAGTGGAACTGACAAGACAAGACCAATATGACCTTCCTTAGATGCTATAAGACCTTTAGGAACCAACCAACCCTTCCAGGTGCTAAACCAATGAGACAACTTGTTTTTTTATTTATCTATATCCCCATTCACACTGATGAAAAGGCCTCCATGCGACGAAAACCCTCCAGTTGCATGCAAAACAAGGAATCAATGTGATTGTATCCTTTTTTAGGCAGTTTTGTGCTAGTGATCCCTGGATTATGAGCCACTTTTTAGGGACAGGACTTAGGCCACTGCCTAGAGCTTCATGAAACTTCTAGAAATGATAAATAACATGATGAAAAGGCCTCTAATGCAAAAATTGAACAATGACCTAATATGACAAGGCCTATCCATGACAAACATTCTGTCAAACACATCATGTAATTGCAATTTATAGGTCATATAAACACATCTAAGAATAGGGAATTCATACTTATCTGAGAATCGCCAAGAAGGATTGATGCCCTCTCATAATAGCTACATTACCATCTATTAGGTCTTAAATTCATTTCTCATTCATTTACCAAACAAAACATAATTATAACCATGACTAAGATATGTCATAAAACCATGCTTATAACCAACAAAATAACAATGACAGAACAACCATTATGATCACATAATTACAGAAACATTTTCACATAATATTGAAGAGGAAAAGATATATTATTAACATATGCAAAACGAAAAATAGGTTAGGGACTTCCACGTACCACCCAACCATAGATTGGGTGAACCAAATCTTTCTTTTAGCAAATCACTCTAATGCCATATTCCAAGCATGAATGTCGAACTTGCAACAAAACCAATCAAGGATTCCTTAGGATTTAATGAAATCCACCATTTCCTAGGCCCAAAAAACAAATATAAAATAATGGCTTTATTGCAATCTCGTCATATACTGGTCAAGTGATCACTAGGCCCTAAACAAGCATGGATTGATCAGGTGCTCAAAATTATGCTAAAAAATGAAAGTTGTTAGAATGGTGTGGACCCTGAATGATCGTGTAGATCTCGTCGTTCTAAGTCTAACATAACTTGTTTCATGGAAAAAATGACACTGTATGCTCCCAGAAATGTGTTCTGTCTATTTTCCCAAATGGGTAAATTTTGGAAAAAAAATGTGCAGGTTGCACAGTAAGTAATTCGTACAACTGGCTGGGCATGGTTGACTGGTCAAAGGGTGACTATGCATAGCGGACCAATCTTGGCATGCCACTTGTCTGAGTTTGATTGGTGCTGGGTGGAAGATTGTTATTGGTTGGGAAGGTGGCCAACCACATGCTGCCACATGGCCCAATCGGAGGCCTTCATGTGGCAACATGGGAGGCCACCAAAATTGTGTTAAGTCCAAACTACACACTGCCAAAATTGAAATTTTGACCTCTGTCATAACAATGTATGCCCTAACTTCTAGGCCACAGATGTTACTTATTAATACATAGACTAGAAAATTTATTAAAACTATGGTGGGCGGAGGTATGGGGGTAAAGGGGCCGCCCGCCTGGCAGTCCCCAAATCGTTTCAATGTGAACACCCACTAGAGACTTAACCATTACCATGCAGTTAGGAGGGAGGGCCAGCCCCGAGGCCTGACCCTAGGCACATGGGCCCCCATATTACATCGCATGTGACCCATAGTCCGAGACTAGGGGGGTGGCGGAGGCTAACAGCTAACACAAACCACCACCACCATCACCATGTCAGGTGAACATGTAAAACAGTGGATACAAAATATTAGTAGAGTCCTGAACACTGTCTAGACCACTTCTCAATCTGCCAATGTGACCTCACCGATGCCTAACCATCGAGATTTATCAAACCACTCGGTAATTTATATTAAAAAATATTTTAAATGCGGCCAACCATATAGTTCAAAATTTTAGAATTTAGGCGTTATTGAGAATTTTAATGCTCCGACAATTTTGCCCGGATTTCTGGGAAATTTTCGCTCAGTTAGTCGAAAATAGGGCGAAATTGTAGGACTTGTCTAGGTTTTGGGGAAATTGTGGTGTGGTTAGCAGAAAAACTAGGGAGGCTCATAACCTCTTAAGTTTTTGACCAATTTCGGATAAAAAAGAGGCTAGATAGATATTTTTGGGTATTCTGAAGCTAATGGAGTAGGTTTTGAATCCATTTGAGCATTGTAAATGTATGTAATCACCATTTTGAGAATAATGAAAGAGAGCCAAGCCATTGGAAGTTGGACCAAGGAGATGTAGCCCAGGAGGGGTGAAATCCTTCATCATTTGTTGTGTTGTGTTATTATTTTTGTGCATTTGTATGTTGTTTCTATATATGTCAGAGTTTATTTACACGATTTATGTGTTTAAAAATTAACACAAAAGCTCTCAAAAACTAAATTTAATCACTTGGAATTTACAAACCCTCAAGCATAATTTTATTAAGATCTCATACAGATCATGGATGCCTCCATATATCTCCAATTAAACCATGAGGAATTTCTCCATCTCCACTCTCTAGGCTTTATCGTGTACCTTGCCATAATGGATTAATGGATTCTTAGGCATATCGAGAGCATACACCTAGACTAGAATTTACCATGTATCCCACCATTACCGGTCATGGGATTGTTAGTATGATCGAGGCTCCATCCTCTGGGATTTACTATGTATCCCACCATAACCAGTGAAGGGATTCTTAGGCCTGATAAGGAGGTTTAAAATCAAGCTTTATCACGTATCCCACCATTACCGATCAAGGGATTCCTAGGCCTTGTGATTTTCCCCGAGACCACCCCACTCAGCTTCGATACCATCAGTAAATCCATCTCAACCAAATACAGACAACCCGATCACACCATGGTTATCCAAAAATGACAAGACAAAGTTGAAATCCACTGTCACGCCTAGCAAGACCAATGCTAATGACAAAAAAATAACCAAATACACACATGCATGTACCATGCATGCCAAATATAGCAAGGAAACCACACATGAAAATCGATACCTGCAAGTAATTCCGTTGTAGTAGCTTGATCCAACTCTTACTTGCTTGATATTTTCTTCCCTTTGCCTTTTTTTTCCTTTCTTTTCTTTCCTTGATCCAATGCTAGAGTGCTCTGAGAAAACTCTAAGTGTGCAAGAGTATGAGAGAGAGAATGGAGAGAGCTCCAAGATAAAACTGATAAAATTTTGTGAATGGATCCTTAGAAGCCCTTTTATCAATGAGGCCTTTAATTCCTTCAATTTTCCATTATTTTCCTTCATTCCTCCTCACATGCAACTTGTGACCTTTCACCTTTATTTTCTTCTATTTTTTATTATTTTCATAAATAAAATGCCAATTAATGCCTCTTTTTTTTTCAAAGCCTTTTCCATTGCGTTTGCCAATTTCCCTTAGCCATAATAAACCAAATGAACATCCACACTAGGATGTTTTTCCCGGCATTCAACTTGGATTACATGTCCCATGAACTTGGTATTATTTTTCCTTTATTAACTTTTATTACACGGATTTTGGCCTAGGGATATTACAACTACAAACATTTTATTTTGTACTAATATTTAAAGCATACTCAAGTGCATAAAAAAAGAAAAAACTTGTTAGTAATTAACAATAAATCATTTTGTTTTTCCAATCCCTAGGAAAATCATCCATATGATAATAGTTTAGGGTATTTACTCAAAATTTTTAAGGCCTAGAACTAATATATAAATTAACTGGCTCCTCCCAACCCTCGATACATTCCTTCATAGTACCCCCAAGCACTTTTAACTGTAGGTAATCAATTCTCTTTCAGTTGGTCCTTTCTTGATTTCTCTCCATATCAAATCTGCGTGATTCATCTACTCATTAAGGTAACCACAAGTGGATCAACCTCTCTACCATTAGTTGGTAGTTGGTAACTACGTCTACCTCACTAGCATGTGTCGGGTAGTTACTAGGTCATTTATGAGCTCCACTTCCCTAATTTCCAAAACAACTTCCTGTTTTTTAGGGAAATTAATTATCACTTAATTCCATCATCCTTAATAATTTAATCATTTAGAATAAATTTGTAGGACTTAATGAGTATTAATCAGTACTCAACAATTAACTTGCAACCATAACTCATCCAGTTGGGTGTAATTTCAACATCAGTTCCAGGTGTTTATTTTATCAACAAAACTATAAATACAAGATTAAAATTAAACCTTTATTAGTTTATTACATGATGAAATATTTTCAAATAAGTCTTTTAAAGTTAAAACATAGTCATACAGATCCATAAATAAAAATTTACACAAAAGCTTCAAGTCAGGGAATATCAAACTTTTTCCATAATCTGCATAGAAATAGACCTAAGTAAATGTCTACTTGATCACATTTAGCTGAAACATACACATTTTCAATGGACCCAACTTATACATTATGAATTTACATGACATTTAGATGTTGATTATGTTACTAAACATGACACTTGCAGGACACATGCCCTTAGGAAAAAAAGAACCCAGAAAAGAAAAAGGGGCAAGCTTGCAGAAAAAAGGATGACAACCCTCCAATACTTATCTCATGAAGGAAGAAGAAGGGAAAATCATAACGAACCCTCCAAACCAAGAAGAAGGGGGTAATCAATACGAAAATGGCAACACAACCCACAAGCATAATGGAACAAAATTAGAAACAATCCATGAACCAGAGCAACAAAAAATGTGGCCCACAAATATGACGGTATGATTGGTAGAAAGAGAGCTCATGCCTTAGAAAGTTTCAATTTCGACAAATAACACCCACTAGAGACAAGTGTGAACAAATTGGCACTAGTTTTTGTGGACCTTTTTGTAGGGGGGCTGGCAGAAGGTCTAAAAGAAGAAAGGAAAGGAAATACAAGATCAATGATTCTGATATCACCTAATATTTTTCTTTGTATTCTCTATTTTTAATTTTCTCTCCATTTTTCTAAAGACATAAGGCTGCTTATATCGAAATATTTAAGCATTGACAGAATGTAATTTTGTTAATTTTCTTTAAAAGTGAAATAAAATTACAGGCTTTTTCCCTTTGGATTTTCTTAATTTAATTTTATTTCAATTTAAAAAAAAATGTTGAAAGCTTTAATTAACAGTTATGACATTGTCAATACTTACTAACACTTAAGTTTATTCAATTCCACTTCAACTTTAAGACACTCGAAGAATCACTCTTATTTTTATTTTATTTTTTAACTATATATAAATAATACATTATCACAAGTTTTAAATGTTCTATAATTATTTTAACTAATTTTGCTACCAATTTCACTTGCTATCATCATCATTAATATTAATATTTAAAGTTTTATTTAAATAAAGTTTTTAATTTTTTTTTTAATTATAGTCTAATTAATAAATGAAATGACTTTTTTACTAGTATTTTTCTTAGTTTTTTTTGTTCAAAATGTCGTACATATTTTTCAAAATCACAAGTTTAAGTGTTTTACTTTGTAAAAATCTAGTACCTCAAAAGTTTTTCACGGTGTTAAATTCATTTATGCGTTCAAAACTGTATTTTAAACAGCAAAAATCACAATCTAGCTAAAAATTATATTGCACTTAAAGATCATTTAGTTTATTAATTAACTTATGCATTTTTAAAATTTCATATATATTATATAAAATAAAATAAAAATGAAACAACTTCACAGCTAAATTAGAATGGGGTTCAATAATTAAAAGCATCAACAATTTTTTGTAATTTTTTTAACCAAGTCAATTGTCTAATAAAATTTTCATTAAGATGAATTTACATGAGGTATAGTTTGAGTTTTATATGTTGTAAATTTTTTATTGGAACTTGACCATATTTTATTAGGATTTGTTAGGATTATGCTTACTTTAGTATATCTTGGATTGGGTTTGTTGAGGTTGTTGAGAGATTCTCTCAACCTCTCTCTCCAAGATTAGAATCATTTGGATCTCAATCCAACTATATGTATCTCTTGTGTATGTGAATAATAAAAATTAATTATTGTGTGTGAATCCTGTGATATGGCTTCTCTATCCAATTTTATTATGGTATCAGAGCCACTACTGGCTTAAATCCCTCACGGGATGGCCAGGAAGATGAGAGAGCCATAAATCGTAATCTTATGTAAATAAATAGGATTAGTGCATGTGAATGTAGAAAATTATTTTATTTGTTAGAGATTGCTGTAAGTTGCTCTGAATTTTGTTCAATTCAAGTTATTATAGCACTGCCTACGGTGAAAATGCCCGCAGTGTTCGATCCAGGTCTGGAGCTGCTGCAAGGGAATTTTTTGTTGCATTGGTGCTGTGTTTTGAATCTGTTGCTACTCGAGAGGTAGGTAAATATATATATGCGAAGATAAGGGTTTCACTTGAACCAGAGTTCAAATCACAATGAGAGAAATCTTCTGAGTTGTTGCGTGGAAGTTTCTGAACGATTACGATGATTCGAAGGAGGAATTACAGAGTAATTTCCAAATTGATATAGGTTTGCCTCCACTTTCTAGAATCATCCTCTACACCTGATTTGATCTTATAGAGTCAGTACCGTGTTTCAAGGGGAAATTGCGGAGTAATTTACATATTTATACAGTGCATGGATATTTCCTGTTGCCGCTGTTTAGAAGTCTCATGCAGCATGATATTTATACAATACATGATATTTCTTGTTGTTGCCATTTTGGTATTTATCAAAGTCAACCTTGACTCCGTGGTAACAAAGATTTCAATTCACCGTGACAGTACTACAGCTAGATCAAAAATGGCTTCAAGCTGTAGAGAAAATTTTTGAATGTAGGCCTTGCTACGGGCAACTTCGAATACGATGCTATGATCTCTGCCATTTTGAATGGTGCGAATAAAAACGTCCATGGTGGAGAAATCGCAGTTACAATAGATTTTAGTGCTAGCAGAGGATCGATTGCCGCTTACTGGGTTGCATTTTCTGCTACGGTGGCTTGTATGATTTGCATTGTTGTCGAATTGGCCCATCTGAGAAAAACAATGGTGGAAAATCTATTAATTTGCTGCTGGACGAGGTGCATTGCGTGAGCAAAGGGTAGAGTGGAGCTGCCCTATTTGCGTGTGTACTAAGGAGACCGAGTGTTGCAGAATATCGTTGGATTTGTGGGTTTATTGGTGAGAGTAGTGTTTTGTTGGTTTGTAAAATTTTATAATAAAGAACCAATTATTGAATAGATTTACACAATTTAAAATAGTGTTTCTCAACATTCTTCGGTGCCGAGAGGAAGTATTGCTAATTTGATTGTGAGAATCTGTTATATGTTGTAGACTCTTGTTGTACTTCAGTGCTCCAAGATCGACAATTACATGTTACCTTTACCTTGTGAGTTTGTAAGTGTGTAAAGGTCACTTTGTAGGATTGATTGCTGATCATCTTCTGTACCTAGAATATTTTCCTATAGACTGTTGAAATTTATTCTTCGGGGTTATTTCACAGATGGAGATATTTCCATAGGGTAGTTTAGTGTCGTGACTCTTCTTCGGGGGTGTCAAGAATCTTTAATCTTACAAATTCAACGTTGATGGTCAGAAGCAGGTGTACTTTAAATGGGTTGAAAGGTAAGCTCGAAGATGTGGAGAAAAAAAGAGCGAAGTCCAGAAGACTGCAGAGTGGGTAGAGTTGCTGATGAAGACCATATCAGACAAAGCAACGAAAGTTCAAAGTGTTGTCATTCTTTTGTAATTGTGATTAAGTATTATACGTTTTGTAAAGTAAGCATTAAGGGAGGGTATTAGGATTTGTTAGGATTATGCTTACTTTAGTATATCTTGGATTGGGTTTGTTGAGGTTGTTGAGAGATTCTCTCAACCTCTCTCTCTAAGATTAGAATCAGTTGGATCTCACTCCAACTATATGTATCTCTTGTGTATGTGAATAATAAAAATTAATTATTATGTGTGAATTCTGTGATATGGCTGCTCTGTCCAATTTTATTATATTTTTGGCAAGATTGTGGTTTTTAGTGGTTTAAAATATGTTTTGAATGTATAAATAGATTATGACAGTACAAAAGAACCCTTTGAATACTTGAATTATGCAAATTTCAAAGTTATAATTCCAATAAATTTCTACCAAATTTTAAAAAAAAATGGAAAAAAATATATCCAAAACATATAAAAAATTAACTAACTTTATATAATATAATTAAATTTCATTTCTCAATAATAAATGAATTCTATATTAAAACAAGTTAATTAATACAATGAAGATGAATTTTGAAACATATATAATCGAGATATATATTTTTTAAATATTCAAATGTTTATGCATTTTGAATGGGTTGTGATGATATTCATGTGAAAATTCATGTACAAAGCTTTGCACGATTGAGTATAATTAATACAATGAAGATGAATTTTGAAACATATATATAATCGAGATAGATATTTTTTAAATATTCAAAGGTTTATGCATTTTGAATGGGTTGTGATGATATTCATGTTGAAGTTCATGTACAAAGCTTTGCAGGATTGAGTACTTTTAATGAATATAAAAGACGAATACATAAAGGTTATTGGTTCATTTCTTTTCTAAAATTTTAAAATATTTATGGGAAATTGCAATAAAGCATAAATTCATGATAGGATCCTAATTATTACCGTGAAAGTAATTATTAGTGTGAGTTGTAAGTTAAATTTGCTTAATAGAATGTACGCATGTATTCATAAAGTACGGTTTTGCTATGTTTACACATCGATGCTTAATAAAATGTACACATGTTGAGTGGGAAAGTCATTGCATTGCATTGCATTGAATATTACTTTTAAATGTTATACTTTTTATTAGTATGTGACTTGCTAGGGCTTATATAGCATTAGTTTTGTGGTTAAAGTATATTGGCTACATTATTTTTTTGAGTTTTTGTAATTCTAATTGGAAAATACTTAAGAAATTTTTGGTAAATTCAAAAAAACTTTTTTAATTTTCTTTTGGTTGAGGAAGGTTTGATGGGAGTGGTAGAGATTTTTATTTTCGGTATTTGTAGTAAGTGCTGTTATTGTTATGCTCAATGATGTTAAAACTGGTGGAGTTCTAAATCCATTAGGACAGTGAGACTTCCATAATGTTGATATGGATTTAAAAACGAGAGAATAAAATCTCCTCCACACTCTACACAATACACAATATATCAATGTTTAACTACACAATACTCTACACAATATATTAATGTTTAAATATTGTTAGCTGATGTTTAAATATTGTTAGCTGATAACAAATCATTCTGCAAGATTTCTGTGTATCAATATTTTTACAAATCATTCTGCAAGATTTTCTTCTTGAAATAAAATAAAATAGGTGCCTACATAGTACGAGGGTGACTGTTGTTGCAAAATCCCTGATTCTCATGCTCACGTTGGCTAGGAAGTATTCATTTTTGAAATGAAAACTAGAACCTAGTGAAACGATCAGAATCATCAACATAAATATGTATAGGATACTAAATCTAGGATGGTCGTAAAGATGAAATACTTAACCTCAGATTTGATCCATAGTGAGTTGTGTCATTTGGCCATTGTTCAGCAATTTAACAGTTCCCCATGAGATATCGAAACTGTCATTGATGTTGAAAGAGTCTACCGTGAACATAATAAGAATGAGGATTGAAATTATATATGCGGAACTCTTGTGAATATCTTCGAAATACTAGAAGGTTTGTGCCACGTGGAGCTCTTATATATGCGGAACTCTTGTGAATATCTTCGAAATACTAGAAGGTTTGTGGAGCTTTTCATTTCCCATGGTGGAATTGTCGAAGTTGCCTCCTTTTTGGCAGCAGAATACTGCTGGATATACTAGAAACAAGTTATGACTGGAGCTAATACCCTACCCCATTTTTATATGTATCGAAAATCTCCTGCATCCAGTCTTCGATGGATTTTGGACAAATAAATGATTACGATCATGCAAAAAGAATAACAACCAATAATCAATTAATGAATGAGCATTGAGTTCTCCATTTCCAGACACAATCAGATCTAAGAATCCTATCGTTTTTCAAATGAATGAATGTATCTAATTTATCGATCCTAATCACTATTCATTTACTCTACAAGTTCAGAGGTGCAGGGCTTTTCTTGTTATGCGGAGCTCTGCACCTCAGAACTCGCGAAGTTAAGCTTCACACCTCACTGTTGTTTTTGAATGAATATTTTTTCCACCACTTGATCTTGAAGCCCTAGAGTAGTAGAAGCCACCCCATGTGTAGAAGTTGCTACCGTCAAGAACAGAACTGTGGATTGAATCAATCCACAAGCCAGAGCAAGAGCGACATATATGAATAGAAAATCGTAAAACAAATCATAGACAAAAGAAAAAAGAGCCCAAGGTGGTAGTGGGCATGCAATGAGGTGAGGCACAAAGTGCAGATTTGTGTGAGACTAAGTTTTAGTAGATATGGCATGGAGGCTACATGAGCAAATTTTTTGTTGGTGGATTGTTTCATCCTGCAATGTACAACGTACGGAAACCAATGTAATTGGCTCTTGGAACCATTTTTTTTTCTTCTCATACTGCATATCTATTTTCTGTGGGTGTAAAATTTTCATCCCTTACCTCACTCGCTAAATCTATTGTATTAATGACCCATTTGGGTATAAGCCGTCATTTTTTTTAAGTTTTTTTTTAATCAGTCCCCAAGCTCTCGCAGAAATGTCTGGCTTCGAAAGAAAGTATCGTGTTTTTTGGTATATGCTGCAGTTCTTTTTGTGCTCTTTTTATCAGTGCCCAAGCTCTCGCGAAAATTTCTCACTTCGAAGGAAAATGCCATGATGAACCTTTTGCCAATGCAGCGTACGTAGTTACACCTAGGTAGGGAATTCTAGCTGCATATGAAGGAACACTAAAAAAAGCTTGATGTTGCAATTTGTAGCCCAGAGAGAAAATTCAAAGTGAGAAGGTCATGTGTGGAGGAGGATTTGGAATCAAAGATGTGAAAAGGTGTGAGGAGGCTTTTATGGAATGCAAAGCTGTGTGGAGGAGGATTTGGAGAGGTGTGCAGAGGTGTGTAAAGGATTTTATGAAATGCTGAAGTGTGTTTGAACCATTTATTTTTATTATTAAAACACACTATTTTTTATTTTATATATATATAATTTAATTTAAAAATTTATATAAATCTACCACTATTAAATTAAATCAATGCTGAGAACCACTTAATATTTCACGATTACGAAATTATTAATTCTTTGATATATATATATATATATATTAAATCAATGCTTAAAACTACTTATTTGACTATTACAAATTCTTAATTCTTTGAACTACTTATTTTTATTATTAAAACACATTACTCTTTTTATATATATATATATATTATATAAGTCCATCCTAACTAAATTAAGTCAATGCCTTCCACATGCATTAATTATTCTACATTAATATCTTTCCCCATTTCTGCAGCATCGCTTTTCAAATTGATGGCTATAATTGAATTTTTAATTCATCGAATTATTCATGTGGTTTAATTTATCATCCATTGGAAGATCATGAAAGTTTTCATGGTGATTAGGAGGCGCATCTCTACACTCCACATTGATTGATTTAACTTAGATTCAGATTGGTTTAACTAGTTTTATTGGTTTACCAATGACTAAGTGCCGAGGTGCAAAGAAATTTTCTTATCTTTAATGGAAAAATTTATTGTAAGCTTATTGGTTTACCCAATGACTAAGTGTCGAGGTGCAAAGAAATTTTCTTATTTTTAATGGAAAATTTTATTTTAAACTTTATATAGTGAAAGTTTTGTATAAAGAAAGTTCAGCACAATGAAACATTGACTATGGTATAGTAAAATTAATAAATGTTGAAATGTTAATTGAACTAAAAAGATTGAAAGAAAAAGTCAAAGAAGTGTACACTTAAGAGTGTAGAGGTGGCTTTCATTGTTTAGAATGTAGAGGTGCAAAGGAAGTATTTGCGGAGACAAAAATAATAATAGATTGCAGAAACGACTGCCTTAATCAATTAATTATCGATTATCGATAGAGTTAGGGACTATGTTGTGTTGCATCTATTAATCTTGTTTTTATGATGTCCTTTAAATGATAATGCATTCTATATGTTTTTTTTTTCCTCTAATAAATAATACATTTTACACACACAAAATATATTCATAGATTATTTGTGTGTTCATGTGATAGTTTATTTATTTATATAGGAATATATTTTGGAACCTCTTCTTATTCATTATTATTTTTTAATTCATTTTTCAATATTTATTAAAACCTATTTTAATAAAATTGTTATGACTTTGTGGGATCCCGATCTATATTTATGTATGTATGTGTTGAGTACAAGAGCATATAACTAAGTCCAGTAGGCTTTATTTTGGTATGAATAATCTTGTTTTAGTGTTAGAGTGCATCCATGATGTTAATGAGGGTTTCCAACATGGAGTGGGTTTAATGTTCAATAATCAATAGTAGATTGTTTATGATGCTCAAACAATGCACATCCAACAAGTTTTTCTTCACAAGAGAATTTCTACCTAGGAAATGAGTGGTACAAAGTTTATACCACGTTATACATTTGAAAGAACTAATACAAACTACATGTAGTGAATCATAACAAAGTTAAACAATCTAGATGAAGCTCGTGTTGAACCCATGGCCATCAACGGTTAATGGAAAAACAAATGCCCCATATGTCTTGTTTGGCTATTGGTAAGTGAGCTAATAAGGGATGTAGCACAAGCATCACCTAATGATAATAGATCATCAATAATAGGGGACAACCATTTCATTTGATGGCATTATCCTAACTGAGAAATGGTTTTATGTTGCCACCAAATTAACGTGTTGGTGCACATTGAGTCATTCATCAAGGTTAATCATATTTAAATGAAAATTCAATTAGCTCGAGGAAAATGATGATAGAATAATCTATTTATTAAGCCAGCCCATTGAAATGTGAATACTTATGTGAGTTAGATTCCAAAAATTGCCAATTTTGAAGTTCACTCTTCATTTCAAGTGCAAAGAGTGTTGGGAAAAAAAGAAAAGGGAGAAATTGAGCATGAATAAGCTAATTAGAGAATCTAATCAACCTCAAATATTTATAAGATAAGTGAAAAGAATAATAATCCATCCCTTATACTTCTATTGGGCTAGTCTCCCTTATCTATTGAACACCAATTGGGTTGTGAAAACCATGAAATAACTCGGGGACTTACCTTGCATACTCTTGCTTATAATTCACAACACTCAAACTTTAAAGCCAACCCAATAAACCAATATTAAACAAAGCCTTAATAAATGTTTATTAATAATTTCTTGAATAAGATTATAATCATACAAACACATTGATTATTAATTATATTTATCATATAACCAATTAACATTATGTAAATAGAAAGGTGTTGATCATTGCGATTTTCCAAATCTCAAAGATAATATTTGAGGCAACCATTCCCCCTTCATTTTTTATAGAGGTGGCACTCCTCTTTCACAAAGAATTATTGAATTCAAGAAAATACATAAAAGAAAAGGGGTCTGAGACTCTACTAGGCCTTAGATATTCACAATGATATAATATATATTGAGACAAACATTAAATGAAGTTTAAAATCATGAATTTCCAACATAACTATACGCAAAAAGATCAAACATTTGGATAGAGGAAAATAATCATGGAACACATCTACAAATAACTTTAAAAGCTATTTCCATTCAAACTCATTGGGATGAAAAGAATTATACCCTTGTAATCTTAAACTTAAAACACAAAGTCTAAAGATTTCACCATAGATTAACACTTGAATTTTCTTTAAAGAACCTTAAAAAATATGCGTTTAAATAATTAATTCTGTAATATTCAAGAAATTAAAATACATTCGTCCATTTAAGAATAAAGACGAGACTCCCATAAACCAAAAACCATATAACAAGGTAAAGACCTAGTTGGGAAAAAAACACCAATAAAATATTAACATTAATACTTGGAAAAATCCAAAATCAAGAACGTTTGATGATAACTAATGAGAAGAAATATAGAGGGCTAACCTAGACAATCCACTTACAATGATGCAAAAAATCACCTCTTCTTTTCAAGATTTCTTCAATTTAGGACCCTATATATATGTTCTAAAAACCTAACCGTCAGAATTGTCAATCAGTCATCTTGAAGTCGTTGCCTTCTCTAATGTATCTTTAAGCCACTACTCAATTAAATATCATAAAGGTTCCATGGTGATTTCTTCTTTCACTCCTACATCGAATATATCATCCTTAATTTATTTTAAATCACAAATGACTTGATGTACTATGTTAGATTGGTCTTCATTTTTGTTGATGAAATGAATTAACCAATTTTTAGTTTGTTCTTTCAAGAAATCAACACGTTTGTTGAAGTCATTCACCCATTTGACGCTTAGCACATGAACATGTTCTTGCATATGATATTATTTTAAAAAAATTGCATCCATGATTACACTGGGGCCCTCTCATTCTTTTACTACCTCAATTAAATTAAAGAATAAGTTACTCCATCTCATTTTAATATTGTCCCACTTGGAAATTAATTGACAAAGTATCTTAATTTTATCTTTCCAACAAGACTTTAATTGCTTAATTCTTCCTTGGGATGGAATATTTTGTTATTTTCTCTAGGCCTCATTCATCTTTGACACCTTCATGATAAATGTAGTTAATTTCTCTTTATAAAAAATTTCACCATGTTCTAAATATTTTTGTAAGTAGTCAATAAGTCAATAAGGGAGTTATTTTGGATAGATAGTGTTATCACATGCAAGATTTCTTTGAAATTTTGGGTCCTAAAACAACACCATTATGCCAATTTAGTAAGCATTTATTTTTAATTTGGAAACACCCATCATAAAAATATAAGTGAAAAGCACCACCAAACCAAAAAGTAATGAATCGGGCCTTCAGCGATAAATATTTATATTTTTTTTGTAAAAAAAATGAATTTGGGATAGAAAATGCATTTTTATAGAAGCTATGTGTGGTATCAGGTCTGTATGCTCAAGGTTATTTTTATTCAAAAATATTAGGTTCGAGACCCAATACCCAAATCATTTAAAAACCACATATATCCATGCGTCAAGCACTAAATTTGACCACAAGTCATAGTACAATGCAAGCTCTTGACACATAAGGAAATGCCCATGGTAAGCGCCAAGATGGCATTTTTTCCATTAATGGAAAAGTAACTATAGGAGAAAGAAGGCAGGAGTAGCTTGGGTAGAGGAACAACAAAGGAGCAGTAAAAGAATCAATAAAGATGCAGAAAAATAACAGAAAAAGGAATGTGATGGCTTAGTAGAATAAAGGAGTAGTAAATACCATGGAATAATTGGTGCATGCAAAATTGTGTAAATAAGTGCATTGATGCTTGCATGTGTTGTGTGTAAGGCTTATTTGAAGTATGGTGTATTGGAATTTTTTTTTGTGATGCAAAGAAAGACTCCATAACAAAAAAGTTAAGACTCCATGATAAGCAAGACTCAACGCTGTTGATGTGGGATGAAGTGGTGATATAAGATATTGCAGAATAGATATATGGATTTGGAGATTGATGCATTGCTTTCAGATGTTGCATGCATATTTCTTGCATTGAAAAGTGAATGTTTTACATGTGATATGATGTTATAATGCATTACTTGCTTACATATGTTGGCCTTTTTGTGGTGTATTTAATCATTACAGGTGGATGAAAATAATAATTGGTGGAGCAATTATTTGTGTTCTAATATTAAAAATATGAAGAGATTGGAAATGAATGAGTGGAAGGAAAAGATTCAAGACTGTTCACTTCATACAAATAACCAACAAACTATCTTTATAAAAATATGTGATTTTGGAAGGAAAAAATGGTTAGAGAGTTAGAGAGCATGTGAGATCTAATAATTCGTGAGTTATCTAGCACATATGAAGCTTATGTGAAGCATATTTTAAGGGAAGAAGAGGCAAAGAAAAATATGGAAATATGCATAATTGATGACTAGGTAAGCCAACATGTTTTTTCTTTTATCTATGAGGGGATTGCAGTCACTCTTCAAGTTGGAGTTTGAAAAAGAATAGATTGTAGCTTGTTGAGGTAGGAGCCTCCTATGGGTTCTAGCTTGCAAAATATTTATAGGAGTTGGAGCTTCCTTGCGTGTTGTAGATTGTTGAAAATCTTAGGTACCAACCTCCTATAGGTTGGAGACTAAAAAAAATCATATGTAATATGGGAGTAGGATCTTGCCTTTGCATCACAATAATAAATAAATCATGGTTTTCTCCCTTTATTGGTCTCCGCTTATATGTGGTGTCCATATGTGCTTTATTTTATGTGATGATGTGATGTTATGGTTTTATTATTACCTATTGTTCACATATTAAATATTTTATTCACTATGTGTTAAATTTTTCATGTAATGTTTCAAGTAATAAGTCTAAGAAAATAAATTTAATGTCCATGAATGTACTAGATTGATTCACCCCCTCTTAGTTTAGTTAAGTTTTGATCAATTGGTATCAAAGTGTTTGGTCCTATAATACTAGTATATCCCCTTATCGTTATTTTTGGTTTAGCCCCCTTATTGTTATTGTTGTGCCCATGTAGTCCCCATATTGTTATTATTGTGCTCCATAAAAGCCCACTATTGTTATTGTTGTGCCCTTACATTGTTATTGTTATGTCGACTAGGATTATATTGTGACCCATTGGACTCCTATATATAGAAAGGAGATTTTTTCATTTGTATCATCCAAGAATTGTTCATTTATGTAATGTAAAGGAGGTTTCCCCCTCGAAGAGGTTGATTTCTAAGGTGTTGATCTATCTTTTCTTCTATTTTGTGAGCTAGTTTCATAGCATTTGGTATCAGAGCTTTGGATACTAGGGGTTTGCAACTTCAAACAGGTCATTGTGGAATTTATACAATGAATTTTTTTCTACAAAGGTTCAGAAGCTACAAAAAAAATATCATTTTCAAAGACATCCTAAGGAACTTTATGTAAAATTTCAGATCTTGGTTCCCAATATTTCAGAGATATGATCTATGGAAGGTAGGGTTTTTGCAAGCTCCTAATTTTCATCTCAAAGTGGTGACCTTGGGAAAATAAATTTGGGAAAGGTTGCAAATCATGCATGAAGGAGATGCTAATAGCATCATTGTCGAAAATGAGAAGAAAAATAAAAGGAAGAACAATTTATGTGAAAAGGAAAGTATTCAATCAAATGGGACATGTTATGCTATTGTAAATGCATCTAATTCTCATGAAGAAAATTTAATTGAAGAACAATCCAATCTTGAATTAATCTTGGTTGAAATAGAAACACTAAGGAATGAAAGAATATACCATAAGAAATAGTTGAGAATACGTGATGAAAGAGAATGCGAATTCAAGGAGGAAATTATTATCCTAAGGACACATCTTGAGTATGCAAGGAAAATATAAGAGGTGATGAGTAATCGATTGGAGGTGATCTGAAAATGGTCTGGATAACTTGTATGTATTTCAAGAACCTACCACTCAGTTTAAATTAAAATGATCTAGCTTGTACTTGACAATTTTGTGGAATTATTTACTTGAAAGTGGTGTATGAATTTTAATTGTTTATGTGTCTTAAGTTCATTTGTTCTTGCTGTAATTTAACATGTATGACAACAACATAATGAAAAAAATAATCATTCAAACACAACAACAATTTTAATCTAGGAGGTCACTCGAAATCTCGTGGGCTACATCTCCTTTGAGCTTTGTCATCATGAATCAGCTCTTTGGGATTATGGTAAGTTTTGTTTAAAATTAAATACTTAATTCCAATGAATACAAAAATGATCCAAAGGACTCAAAATACCATAAATATCCCTCAATTGGCTGTCCAAACTTTGTAAACATCTTTAGGCTCTTGTTGACACAATTCCTTCTATCGGTTCACTAAGCTACTCTGAGCTTCTAAATGGCACAAAATCCCTCAGAATTCTATTTCTGTCAATGAAACCACTCCTGTTGTATCCAATACACATTAGACATCAACTATCAACTGATAAATTTCTCAAATTGAGCACTGCATTCCCCAAATAGGCTATCCTCCACGGTTTGTCCAAGGCTACCCAAAACTTCACATTAGATTTTTGAGCTCTAAAAGTTCTCAAAATGTTCTGAAACCACTTCCATTGGTTCCCAAATGACTGAAATAGTCAAGATAGAGTTTTTATTCATCAAAAATAGCATCCAGCTGCTCTGGTTTCGCCTCAATCACCTATCGCCACCCCTTGGCACTAGGGTTAATGAAAATGTATCTGCTGAGTTTTCGACCTCTGAAAGTCTTTAACGCTTGCTGAAACATTTGTAAATATATTCAAAATGATTCTTTCAGTCAGGAATGACCACTGGTTCACTACATATGGTCTCAAAAAACTCTTTCTAAGCCATGCACTACTGTTGGCCAAAGTTTGCACTAATGACCCCTGGAACTTTAATGAAGGTTTTTGGCCTTCAACCGTTCTCTATAGGCCCTGAAAATCATCTCATCAGATTAAAAACATCTGAATTATCCAATTTAGACTATTGTAACTCTGGAAAAAGACTCTAACTCCCCTGGTTAGGCCTCAAACTGAATTTTCCTCATGGTGGCCCTGATGGATCCTTCATCTTCCCTGAAGTAAAAGCTACTGAATATCACCTCTGTTCAACCTCAAACCTGTCCCAAAGTTCTCAAGAAGTCGAAGAGACCCAAAATTGACTAAAATTTCATCCAATTTGGTTCAATAATGAGGAAGTTATGACCTCCCAAAGAAAACTGCCCAATGTCCCCCAAAACCCTACTAATTGTGAAGCAAATGCCAGTTAAAGGCGCTAAAGATGGCATATGTTTGAAATTGACAGAATTGCGCCCAAATTAGGTGGAAACCATTTGTGGTGAAATTTAATGTGGTAGTGGGCGGTCACATGACCGTTCTGCCCAAACTGCAACAAAAAATGTTATTCAAAACATTGTTGTAATAATCGTGGCATATAATGTTGAATTGCGCTGGTCACATTGAACGATCGGAAAAAAATATAAGGGCCTTAAGGCCTCAGTTCCAAGTGCCTAGCCACATGGTTGGGGGCTAGCCCTAAATTTTCTTTCTGTTGTATAAAATTTTAAACCATAAATTAAACTCGTATTCCATATGTGTTAAGAAACACCTGTGGCCCAGTTGGTCGGGCGCCTTTGCACGCGGAGGAAGTTCTGGGGTTCGAAACCCATGGAAGCTAGCAAAATTTTAATATTCCACAACTTCTCCGACCTCGGGCCACGTGGCTCACGTGGCACCCTTTAATTAGCCAAATTCCAAATAGTCAAACCATAAACGAATAATAGGATGCCTCTTGTCCAAGTCTAGTTTGCTTAGATGGAATATTCCAAGGAATATTATAGGGAATATTCTAAGGAATATCCCTAGAATATTCCTTGGAATATTCTTTTTAAAAAAAATTTCAAATTCATAAGTCAAACTTGGTCAACGAAAAATGGAGTTTACTAGAGACTTCAAACCTTCATAACTTTCACATAAGACCTCAGTTTTGAGAACTGTTCACGGTGCCAGAATCATAGCAACGAGACCTTTCTAGTCGTTTAGATTGCAACAAATTTTCAAAACTTTAATTTTTGAGCAATTTGCATAACTTGGACATTATCTCCTAATCACACCTCCCAAATGAGAAGATTTTGGACTCCAAAAGCTCTCTTGGACTACTGAAACTGATATGTACAACAAAAAATAATATTGCAGCCATTTCTCTTCAACCTCCAAACACTTACCCTGCATGGCTAATGAATTTGAACCTCGACTAGAAAGCATTTCACACTTCCCTTCCTCGATGCGCTTATCCTCCTGTCAAGAGCTGCCTTTCTTGCAGTCACTCAGAGAATTTTTGGTGAGAAATTTGCAGAAGGAATCTAAACATCATTGCCTTGATCAATGATCCAAGGTGGCTCAAACATAAGTTGTGCAACATGCAACATCAACAACAAGTCATCATAAAATGTGCTATACAATTGACACAAAATCAATGTAAAAAGTGTGCAACACAATCAACACAATTTTACAAATATGTGCGACACAATTGACACAATTCAATAAACAACATGATACATCTTGACAAACACATTTGCATGTATCAATGTACAATGAACCTATTTACAGTTCTCTATTTATACATACAACTTCCATGCACATGTACACATTCAACTCTTCCTTTCAAGTACCGACAAGTACATAATCCCCAAAACATGTGGGTGACTATAAGAGCTAAACTAAAAGATATTGCTGCAATATAAGTGAGTATCATACTCATATTTTACACCTCCACGGCGAAATTTTTCAACAACAAAGAAATTCCTTCAATTGAACCACATTTATGTGCAATCTTGCATCAAACGTTTCAACAAAAATACATGCATACAACAGAAATGTGCATATGTACAAAGGAGTATTTCTTACTGTGTTAAGAATTCCATCCAATTCTTACCAAGCCACCTCCATTGCGAATTTTGCTGCTGCAACACTTCTTCATGTGAATCTTCCATTTTCACATCGATAATGGAATCCATAGTTCCACTTGTGCCAATCTTTTTGTCCTCTTGTTGTGTGTGCTTTGGACGACTAGTTGGATGCAAAGTCCAACAATAGGAGACAACATGTCCCCTCTTTTGGCGAAATGTGAAAAACTCATGCACCTTCTTTGAAAGTTTTCTTTTCCTCATGTGCTTCCTGTATGCTTTCTTCCTCATCCAAAATCTCGAAGCATCATGGTTAAATCGACCACAATATGTACAAAAAATCTTTCTTCCATTTAAGCATGAAAAATTATCATGATTTGCAGAAACACAATCAAATTGATCATGAAAATATTTATACCTCTTATGCTTCTTTGAATGTTCATCCTTTTTGTCTTCATGAGAATATGAACTAGTAGAGGCTACAACTTTCATTTGTAGACTAAAATCACTGCTCTTGTCTTGAAAACTGTTTGAACTTGCATGCTCGCCATCTTCTTGCTGCAACAAAGGCTTAAAGAAATGGAAATCATCTTTGAAATAAATTTGACATTTTTGCATCTTATAACTTGGAATAAAGGTTCTCTTTAAAGTAGCATCACATGCCTTCAAGAACTTTGAATCTTTGCAATTAAACTGCACATAACCAAGACTAAAATTATTGGGTCATTCCTCAACTGAAATAGGATCAACCATGCCTTGTGAATTCTTTCCTAATCCCTTGCCTTCATAGCCCATTTTAATCATTAATTTGAACCCTATACCTCTCGTATGTTTTTTGAAAGAACCAACACATCTTTCTAATGAGGAAACTGAAGACAAGTTAGAATGGATTACCTTTTCCTCATGAATTTTCTTGGTCAAAGCCTCTTGGGCTTGATGGAGATGCCTCTCCATATCATGCAATATTTGAAGAATTTATTCCTTCTCTTCCTTCATGGAAAACAACTTTTCATGAAGTTCAGTGCTTTCTCTTTTGTCCTGAAAAAAAATCTGCAAAATCTACACCATGTCCTTCAATATAATAAAGTCACGGTTCATACCATCATCGAAGAATATTGTGAAGGAGGAAACTTCACTTGTATAAGTTGTCATTATGATGTCAATGAAAAAAATAACTTCAACAAAGTTCTCAAAGCTTTCAAAACGGATGACAAACTTTTTAATCAAATGGATGTAAAGACAAACTCTTATTCAAGCAGCCAAACAACAAACAAACTCCAAGATCTTCTTAACAAACAAATGTTAAGAGGGTTTGTGTTCCAATGTGACCATATGGTACTTTGGGGTAAGGAAGAAGCCTTCAAATATTTCTTCCTTTTTTTCTCTCCAAGACTTATCTAATTAGTAGCTATCCCCAAATCTCAAGCAAACTCAAACAACAATCAGTTTGCAAACAATAAAATAGTCAATCTTTTACACTGCTTAAACACCTTTCAAGCTATATAATCAAGCAACTACTATGTAAATGAAGAAACCAAGTGCTCTGATACCAACCTGATCTGAAAATGGTATGGATAACTTGTATGTATTTCAATAACCTACCACTCAATTTAAATTAAAATGATCTAGCTTGTACTTGAAAATTTTGCGAAATTATTTACTTGAAAGCGATGTGTGAATTTTTACTGTTTATGTGTATTAACTTCTTTTTTTCATGCTTTAATTTAACATGTATGACAACAACACAATGCAGCAAATAATCATTCAAACACAACATCAATTTTAATCTAGGAGTTCACCTGAAATCTCGTGGGCTACGTCTCCTTTGAGCTTTATCATCATGACTTAGCTCTTTGGGATTATGATTCTATTTCTGTCACTAAAACCACTACTGTTTTATCCAATGCACATTAGAAATCAATTATCAATTGATAAATTTCTCAAATTGAGCACTGCATTCCCCAAATAGGCTATCCTCCATGGTTTGCCAAGGGCTGTCCAGAACTTCACATTAGCTTTTCAAGCTTTAAAAGTTCTCAAAATGTTCTGACACCACTTCAATTGGTCCCAAAATGACTGAAATAGTCAAGATAGAGTTTTTATTCATCAAAAATAGCCTCCGACTACTTCGGTTTCACCTCAATCACCTATCGGCACCCCTTGGCACGGGGGTTAATGAAAATGTATCTGCTGAGTTTTTGACCTCTAAAAGTCTTTAACACTTTCTAAAACCTATGTAAATAGATCCAGAATGATTTTTTTAGACAAGAATGACCACTGGTTCACTTCATATGGTGTCAAACAACTCTTTCTAAGCCCTGTACTATTGCTGGCCAAAGTTGGCACTAATAACCCGTGGAAATTTACTGAAGCTTTTTCGCCTTCAAACTTTCTCTACAGGCTCTTCCAATCATATCATTAGATTCATAACATCTGAATTATCCAATTTAGACTACTGGAACTCTGGAAAAGGACTCTAACTCCCCTGGTTAGGCCTCAAATTGAATTTGCCTCATGGTGGACCTACTGGCTCCTTCATCTTCCCTGAAGCAAAAAATACTGAAGATCACCTTTATTCAACCTGAAACCTATCCCAAAGTTCTTAGGATGTCAAAGAGACCCAAAATTGACTAAAATTTCATCCATTTTGGTTCAATAATGAGGAAGTTATGACCTCCCAAAGAAGACTACCCAATGTCCCCCAAAAACCCCACTAATTGTGGAACAACTGCCAGTTAAAGGCGCTAAAGATGGCATAGGTCCAAAATTGGTGGAAATGCACCCAAATTAGGAGAAAACCATTTGTGGTCAAATTTAATGTGGTAGTGGCCGGTCACATGACCGTTCCGCCCAAACCGCAACAAAAATTGTTAATTAAAACATTGTTGTAATAACCGTGGCATATAATGTTGAATTGTGATGGTCACATTGAACGGTCGGCCAAAATTTTTACAGTGTGGTTTAAGGGCCTTAAGGCCTTGGTTCCAAGCACCTGGACACATGGTCGGGGGCTAGCCCTAAATTCTTTTTCCACTGTATAAAATTTTAAACCATAAATTAAACCCGCATTCCATATGTATTAAGAAACACCTGTGGCCTGGTTGGTTGGGTGCCTTTGCACGGGGAGGAAGGTTCGGATTTCAAAACCCATGGATGCCAACAAAATTTTAATATGCCACAACTTCTCTGGCCTGGGGCCACGTGGCGGCCTCCGGGCTTGCCACGTGGCACCCTTTAATTGGCCAAATTCCAAATAGTCAAAGCATGAACAAATAACAGGATGCCACCTGTCAAAGTCTAATTTGACCAGATGGAATATTCCAGGGAATATTTTGAGGAATATTCCCTAAATATTCCAAGGAATATTCTAATGAATATTCCCAAAATATTCCTTGGAATATTATTTTTTAAATTTTTTTTCAAGTTCATAAGTCAAACTTGGTCAACTGAAAAATGGAGTTTACTAGAGACTTCAAACATTCATAAATTTCACATAAGACCTTGGTTTTGAGAACCGTTTGCGGTGCCAGAATCACATTGATGATACCTTTCTGGTCATTCAGATTGCAACCAATTTTGAACATTTTCATTTTTTAGCAATTTGCATAACTTGGACATGATCTCCTGATTAGGAGGAGAAAGAAAAACAATGTGAAAGTCTAGAGGTCGAGATTGTTTCATCAATAAGTGAAATAGATGAAAATAATATAATGTGTAAAAAGATACAAGATGAAATTTACCCCATGAATAACTTAGATAAGAAATAATTTAAAGAGAACACAACAAGATAAAACATACATACAGAAGAAGAAGCTAGAAACAACATGATTTTTAAAGAAGAAAACATAAACAAACAACAACATCAAGAGCCAAAGAATGAGATGAAGAAATGTTCCTTTTTAAAAGGGTAATTTTCTCTTGGAGATGAATTGAACAAATTTGGAAGATATCAATGGATATGCTTTTCTCTTGTGAAAGATATTAAGTGTTTTTACTGTCGTGTACTTGGACATGTAGCAATAGAATGTAATAGAAATAATATCAAGACTAATCAACAGAAGATGAAACAAACAAGAAGGTCCCCTCAAGGAAACAACCATAGAGGACAACCATTCACTAGGTACATCAATCATTTACATGGTTACTGTTATTCATGCAATGAATTTCGACCTAAAGTTGTTGAATGTAAATTGTATTAAAAGAAGAGCACAATAATACAGACACCATTTCCATCATATCTTGGTCAAATAAGATGTTATTTATTTAGCAACCTTGGACACAAAGCCAAACATTGCAAAGTGCCAAATATCCTAACGAAATTTAGACATAAGATGGACACCATTGTAAGCATGCCAAATAATGAGTAAAAAATAAATGCAGATAGGAGAGGGAAGCCCACACAAGTGTGGAAGATAAATTAAAAAGAGAATCCTATCACTTCAATGACGAAGTGAAGTTAGCCCAGTCTTAGGGGAAGCTACACATGAAAGAAAATCTTGTGAGTGTTATACTAGAAATTATGAAATGTGAAGTCTCTAAAATCATGTGAGAAGTAGAAAAAGAAGAGTAGACTGAAAGATATGAAGCTACGTATGCAAATCCTAATTTATTCTTTGCACAACACATTTATCTAGAAAAAACAAATGGTGGATGCCTAAAATTTGAATTTCCTCTGCAACTACATGAAAAAGGGTTCAAGGGAAAGCCTTGTTTAGTACACAAATTATGAATAAATGGTATGCCTTGATAGTGAATTGATTGAATCAATACTATTATCACTCTTTGAAAGAAGTGTTGGTCAAAATTCGACATCTTCACAAGGATGACATCGCAACCTCAATTTATGACCATTGTCTCTAGACCAATCTCAAAAAAGAAATAAAAGAAGTGTATGCAGATCCCGATTGGAAACTAACACTTGGAAAAACTCTGAGTGATCAGTTACTAGATTTAATAACATTATATATATGAAATGCAAGGGGAGATGAAGAAAAGAGTCAAAATTGATAGTGTTGTTTCACATCAAATCAATACAGAGGAGAAAAGAAAATTGTGTACAAGCCATGTTTTCCAACATAGAAACAAAAAGTAATAAATCTGTTCACAACCTATGCTATGATAATTCATAGATCTATGATAAAGCATACTTTATATTATCATTAATGATGGTAGGAAAGTAATTAAAAATGAACATTATCTTCAAAACACTTGACATTTCTACAATGGTGGATGGATATTTTCCTTTTCAGTAACTGGTTATAATCTAGTGCTATGATAATCGATATATCTATTGCCTCATTATATTTACAACCAATGAAAAAACAAAAAATAGTAGAAATCAATGTATGATACAAGTTGTAAATAAACGCAAGGAGAGAGGGCTCACTATTATAAATGAACGCATTCGATGTCACTATAATCACAATTTTTTTTTAATTGTTGACCTCTTTAATATGTCACCATACACCTCGGATGCGGGTGTTAGTAAATGATCTGGCCTGCAGCCACTTGGCCAAGATGTTTCCACGCAGCCGTCCTTGTCACGAGGAGGCACATGCCCCCCGTGTGGTTAATAAAGTTTGGGGCGTGGGTAAAATACTACTCCACCACCCTCTAATTGTATGCCACGTCCTCTCTACGCCTGGTTTGCGTTTACGACGTCCTCTATGCATTCACTCCTCCAACTGCACATTCACTCCTCTCGCAACCATATATGGACCATGAAGTTGTCTCTTTGACATTATCCTTTGGCCTCTCTATCATTATTTGTTCCAGTTCTGCCTCCTCCTATGCCATTTGTGCTCCTGCCAAGACCCTGCATCATCCCTCTATCAGACTGGCTATCTATCACGCAGCTGGGACTCCTCCTCTGCCTCCTTTGCATTCCTGCAGCTCCGCTTTAGCCATGCCTCGTCGCCATCGCATGCCCTACCGTAGAGGTGGTGGCTGCGACCTCCCTTCTCGTCCCCCCATTCACCCCATGGTCGGTAGAATTGTGGAATTGTCTTTAAATCTGGTTGCGCTCGAGGTGTTGGACCCCCATAGCCTCTCTCCTCACCTATCTATGCATCTTCCTTAAGCTTCTATTGAGCCCTATAGCTCTAGCTCTCACTCCAGGAAATGAATGTGTAAATCCACCTACTCCCCTACCTCCCTCAATATTCTACGCAAAATGGTGGATTTGTCGATTAAGTTGGCTAAGGATGCCTTGAACAGTTATGGCAGTTGCAGCTCTGATGAAGATGGCAAGAACTCTGAGACAGGTACCCACACTACCTCCTCTCCATCGCTGGATGCTTAGTTGTCCAATCTCAAAGATGACGACTCCGAGTATAGCTTCCGCATTGAGGAAGAGCTGCCCCAACTACCATTGCAGGATGATAAGAAGTCGACACATTAACCTTAGGGTTTCCACTTGTCTCTTCTCTATGTTTTGGTCTAGTTATGGTTTAGGTCACTTGACATTTTTTAAGCACTACATAAGTATGTTTAAAGTTGGTTTCCCTATACCAATAGCATTTTCTCTATTTCATGGACAAATTTCATTAGTTGATTTCCCCTTATGGGGCAGTCCCTATTTTGAAATTTTGAACTTGTTATTTTACCCAGAAATTCAGGAGGATGACGAATGTATATCTATGATCTATATTTTATAATAGAAGTAGCCATATTTAGAAAATAAAATAAAATTTCACCATACGAATGTGAAATTAGTGACCATATGAGAAGACACATGGAACAACTCCTTAAGAAAAAAAAATACTGAGTATTTCTTCACAACAATTTTAATTTGTCCATGGTATGATTCATTTTTTCTTCATGGTATAAAGAGATGGAATAAATAATAAGTGAAAGTTTTGTGCAACAAATAACAATTAATTTTTTAAGCAAGGGCTAAATTGCAAAGAAATGAAAAAATGAAAATGGAGAATGATGAAGATAATTTTTAGGGATTTCAAGTGTGGATTCATATAGTCATACATAACTAAAAACTAATAAGAATGAAAAAAGAAAACAATAAACACATAAACGATGATGGTTATTTCATGCAAAATAAAAAGGTCAAAAAAAGGGGGCAGAAACATCAAGTCACTTTGTTGAAATATTAAAGTCACCTGCGTACCCTGTGCAGGTAGAAACAGAGTAGAAGGAGCAGAGGATATTGCATGCACAACACTGTGCACTCAAGAGAAATGAAAAACTGCAAGGAATTAAATGTTGATGGGCCGCAACCACCATTGCAGAGATGAATTTATGTCTGTATGGGTGTTGCCAAATTTGCAGAGGAAATGAAGAATTTCGTGGTTAAACAACAGAAAAATAGAGTTTTATTAAAGAATAGTCATTTCGGGCTTTTAAGCCCTCACCAACCAATCAGAACCAAATTTTGTTCAACACGCCAAGTATTTTGAACATTTTGAATTGGGCCACGTCATCTGTGGTCCCCACCACTTCATCGCCAATTGCAAAGTTTTTGAGTTAGTGTCTTGTTGATATGAATGAGTTCCGATGTGATGCGATGTTGCGACATCGCACATCGCACATCGCAAAGGAACGATGTTAAAGCCCCCTTTGCAATGTTAACCCGCCGATGTATTAAATTGCGATGCGATATCGCATATCGCAATCACATTCACCAAAGGCGATCCGCCATATGTTATGTTCCAGTGAATGTTTGCGATACGATGTGGTCCCACCACCATCTCTCATCGCAATCGCTCGTCACAAGAGTTCTCCGCCCATCCGAAGTTTTAAACCGTCGAAGGTGCGATGCGAAGTGGTCCCACCATAGTCGCACATCGCACATCACAAATATCTTATCACCATCCACCCAAACCGTAGACTCATTGTAATACTTGCGATGCGATGTGGTCCCACCACAATCGCAATCGCAACATCGCAAATTTGTTATTCAACTGTTTCGCCGATCACTGATCGCCGATTGCGATGTGGGCTCCACTCGCATATCGCGCAAAAGAAATTTTAGTTCAAAGTTTTAACGACATTATATTAAGGTCTTTTGTTTTATTTCTTTGTTTTATGTTTTCATTCTGCCGCGCCATATAAAAAGAGTGAAAAAGCCCGTAGGCTTATTGCATTGTATTATATGGTAATTGTGTTGTATTGCTGTGTAAGCTCACAGGCAAAGAAAACACAGTGAAGCATAACAGAGCACCGTTTTGTGCATTTTGAGAGACAGATAAGATTAGTGAGAACTGCGTCTATAGCAGTCAGTCTAGTTTTTGTAAATCCCTCAGAGGAGGAAGAAATCTATCATTTTGTAATAGTTTTAGTTCTGTTAATGAAATAGAAAGCATTTTTATGCCATCTCTATCCAGCAGTAAGAAAATTTATTTTTATTCTCTGTGTTACAAGGAGAGTATTATTCTCTCAGTCATTGTTATGGAATTATCAGAAATTCCAACATGGTATTAGAGCTTATCTGGGCTCTTTGAAGGTTTCAAAGAAGCTGAAGGAAGAAGGAAGATTTGTTGCAGTAGTTCTCCAACAGCGTGAAGGCTCAATAGAAGTTAAATCTAGGTATTTCTCAAAAAAAAAAAAACAGAGTTGTTGTTTTGTTTAAAAAGAGCAGTCCATAGAGACAGAGTTTGTCTTTTAAAGAAGGAAAGACAACTTGCTTTAAAAACACAATCAAGTTTAGTTCAAAGTTCAGTTTATAAGCAATGGCTGGACCAAGCACTAGTATGATTATTGGAAATACTTAGCTCCCACAATTTAATGGGAAGAACTATGATTATTGGGCCATTACCATGAGAGCACTGTTTTCCTCACAAAACTTATGGGAATTTGTAGAATATGGTTTTGATGAACCAGTTGATGAGCAGGCCTTTAATGCCTTAACTTAGGCAGAGAAGGACTTATTGAAGAGCAATAGAAAGAAGGACTCTAAAGCCCTCTTCTATCTCTATCAAGTAGTACATGAGAGTGTGTTTCCAAGGATAACAGCAGCTAAGAGATCCAAGGATGCATGAGATACTCTTAAGATAGCCTATCAAGGTATGGAGAAAGTGAAGACAGCAAAAATACAATTGCTGAGAAGAGATTTTGAAACTCTCTGTATGAAAGAGTCTGATAACATAGACTCATTCTTCACACATGTGATTGGGATGGTCACACAGATAAGGTCTCATGGAGAAACACTTGAAGAAAGAAGGATTGTGGAGAAACTATTGAGAAGTCTACGCTCAAGGTTTGATGTTATTATTACCACCCTAGAAGAGACTAAGGATATATCAAATTTCACAGTAGATGAACTTCATGCATCGCTGATGACTCATGAACAGAGATTTGAAAGATCAGTAAACCCATCTCTAGAGCATGCCTTCAAGACCCAGATTCCTTTTGGAAGAGGAAGAGGTCAAGGCAGAGGAAGAGGAAGAGGCAGAAGCCAAAATAGAGGAGGAAAGAAAAACCCTTCACATTCACATGGAAGGAGCAACAGTCAGAATCAAAGCCACGGCCAAAGCAGCAGCCAACAAGGTGGACACCAACATGCTCATGGACAAAGGTATGACAAAACCAATGTCCAATGTCATTATTGCAAGAAATATGGGCACTATTCCAATGAGTGTAGGAAAAAGAAAAATGACATGAATAATAGACATAATGCTAATGTAGCAAGAGAAGAAAAGAACCCAAGGAATGTGTTGTTAACATGTAATGTAGCACAAGATAGACAGGATGATGTATGGTTATTAGATTCAGGCTGCAGTAATCACATGATTGGAAACATAGAAATTTTTGCCAATCTTGATGAAGAAGTTAAATCAGAAGTAACCAAAGGAACTAATACTAAGATTTATGTCAAGGGAAAAGGCAAAGTTAGTATCCGTGCAAGAAATGGTGAGAAAAAATTTGTGCCAGATGTATACTATGTTCCTGGTTTGAAGTGTAATCTTTTGAGTGTTGGGCAGCTCATAAACAAAGGTTACAATGTATTCTTTAAGAATGATGTGTGCACAATAATGGATATACCTCCAAGCAAGAAGATTATTGCTGAAATATAAATGACCAACAATAGAATGTTTTCACTCAAGCTCAACACTGACCTGAAGGGAAAATGAAAGAATGTGACAGTTGTAACTCAAGAGGTCTTTCAGAAGGAAGTGAAAGATGAGAACTGGTTATGGCACTTGAGATTTGGACATCTCAATTTCAGAGGTCTAAATTTGTTGCACAGAAAATGAATGGTAAGAGGTCTACCATTGATTGAGAAACCAGATAGCCTATGTGAAGGCTGCATCTTGGGAAAACAACACACAGAAAAATTTCCACCAGGAAAAAACATAAGGGTGAAAGCACCCTTAGAAATTATCCATTCAGATTTATGTGGGTCGATGCAAACAACATCAGTTTCAGGCAGCAATTACATGTTGACCTTCATTGATGATTTCACAAGGAAAGTATGGGTTTCACAAGGAAAGTATGGGTTTATTTTCTGAAATATAAAAGTGAAGTCTTTAA
Organism: Pinus albicaulis; assembly: GCA_034641835.2. NCBI lineage: Eukaryota > Viridiplantae > Streptophyta > Pinopsida > Pinales > Pinaceae > Pinus > Pinus albicaulis. The sequence goes on along the minus strand of JAXQQM020074824.1, from coordinate 6,250 downwards.
AAAAAAATTCCACTTTAAAGCTCTAGTAGAGAAACATAGTGGGCAGCATATCAAAGTTCTTAGAACTGATAGAGGAGGTGAGTATATCTCAAAATAATTTTTGCGCTTTTGAAGAGAAAACAACATACACAAACAATTTACAACTCGGTACACACCGTAGCAAAATGGAGTCGCTGAAAGGAAGAATTGAACCATTATGGATATGGTGAGAAGTATGCTGAAGGCAAAACACTTGCCAAATGAGTATTAGGTAGAAGCTACAAATTGTGATGTGTATATTTTAAATAGATGCCCAACAAAAGCTGTTATGAACAGAGTTCCAGAAGAAGCATGGAGTGGCAGAAAACAAGGAGTCACCCACATGAGAATTTTTGGATGTGTATCTTATGCACACATTCCAGATCAGTTGAGGAAGAAGTTGGATAGTAAGGGGGAGAAGTGTATTTTCCTTGGATATTGTGAAGATTCCAAGGGATATAGATTATATAACCCATCCACTAAGAAATTTTTTATAAGCAAATATGTGAAATTCATTGAAGAGGAAGCATGGGATGGAAGCATTGAGAAAACAATCAATGTTAAAAGTTGTTTATCTCATAATGAAGATGAGGAAGATGTGGCTGAAAATAATACCTCATCGGTAGCACAACCTCCACCAACACAAGGACAACAAGGGACACCTCAAGTAGGAGTAAGAACACCTTTGAGAAGAAATGAGAGTGATTCTCCAAGCACACCACATTGAGCAGATTTGAGTGCTACTTCAAGCACAACTACACCAAATGAAAGAGGAACAAGATTCAGAAATATTAATGAAATTTATGAGCAAGAGATAACAAATGAAGGTATGAACTCTTTGTTTTCTTTGTATTGTCATGTTGATGATCCTATTCATTTTGAAGATGCCATAAAAGATAAAAAATAGATAGAAGCTATGGATTATGAAATTAATGCCATAAAGAAGAACAAAACATGGGAGTTGGTTGATCTCCCAGAAGGTAAAGAAGTTATTGGAGTAAAATGGGTCTACAAGAGCAAAAGCAATGTTGAAGGTAAGATAGAAAGACACAAGGCCACACTTGTTGTCAAAGGATATAAGCATCAACATGGAAGAGACTATGAAGAAAATTTTGCACCAGTTACAAGAATGGAAACAGTGAGAGAAGTGCTGTCCATAGCAACACAAAACAAATGGAAAGTTTACCAAATGGATGTAAAATAAGCATTTTTAAATGGAGTGTTAATGGAAGAGGTTTATGTTGAACAACCTCTAGGCTATGAGAAAAAGGGCCAAGAACACAAAGTTTGCAGATTGAAGAAAGCTCTTTATGGGCTGAAGCAAGCACCAAGAGTATGGTACAATAGGATAGATTCCTATCTATTGGAAAATGGGTTTGAAAAATGTGAAGGTGAACCCACATTATACATCAAAGAAAATGATGGTAAGATGCTCATTGTTGTTTTATATGTCGATGATGTGATATTCACAGGTAATGATAATTACCTCATTGAAAATTTTAAAACAATCATGAAAGAAGAATTTGAAATGACTGACATGGGATTGTTGAGATACTTCTTAGGAATAGAAGTAGAACAAAATGAAAATGGGATTTTAATCTCTCAAGAAAATTATGTTAATGAAGTATTGGCAAGATTTAATATGCAGGAGTGCAAGACAGTAATTACTACCACAGTAATGGGATTGAAGTTGAGTAAAGATGAAAACAGCAAGGATTTTGATCCTAGTTTGTATAAAAGCATAGTTGGCAGCCTCATGTATTTGACTGCAACTAGGCCAGATATTATGCATGTTGTTATTTTGATTTCTAGATTTATGGAAAGTCCAAAAGAAGCACACTGGCAAGCGGCGAAGAGAATTCTGAGGTATGTGAAAGGAACTAAAAGGTATGGGATTTTATATACCACTTCAGAAAATTCTGAGTTAATTGGTTACACTGACAGTGATTGGGTTGGAAGTGTAGATGATCGGAAAAGCACATCCGGTTATGTTTTTCATATGGGTTCGGGAGCCATTTCATGGGATTTTAAGAAACAACCTATTGTAGCATTATCTACAGCAGAGGAAGAGTATGTGGCAGCTACAACATCAGTGTGTCAAGTAGTTTGAATGAGAAGGATGTTGAGAAATCTGTGTCAAGAACAAGTAAAAGGGAAAGTGATTTATTGTGACAATAGCTCAGCTATTGCATTATCAAAGAATTCTGTGTTTCACAAGAGAACGAAGCACATAGATGTCAAGTTTCACTATATCAGAGAATTGGTGAACAATAGGGAAATCGTTTTACAACATTGTAGAAAAAAGGAGCAGTTTGTCGATATTCTGACAAAGCCATTGGGGAAGAAGAGTTTTGAATATTTAAGAAAATGCTTGGGTATGACTAATAACCTAGCTACTGACTTTAAGGGGAAGTGTTGAAATATTAAAGTCACATGTGTACCCTATGCAGGTAGAAACAAAGTACAAGGAGCAGAGGATATTGTGTGCACAACACTATGCATTCAAGAGGAATGAAAAACCGTAAGGAATTAAATATTGATGGGCTGCAGCCACCATTGCAGAGATGAATTTATGTTTGTATGGGCATAGCTGAGTTTGCAGAGGATCATGGTTAAATCACAAAACAACAGAGTTTTATTAAAGAACAGTCATTTCGGACTTTTAAGCCCTCACCAACCAATCAAAACCAAATTTTGTTCAACACGCCAAGTATTTTGAACATTTTGAATTGGGCCACGTCATCTGTGGTCCCCACCACTTCATTGCCAGTTGCAAAGTATTTGAGTTAGTGTCTTGTTGATATGAAGGAGTTCCGATGCGATGAGATTTTGTGACATTGCACATTACACATCGCAAAGGAATGATGTTAAATCCCCCTTTGTAATGTTAACCCGCCGATGTATTACATTGCGTCACCGTCGCCTCTCCATAATCCATCCTAAAGCGTCAGCAACATGTTATGTTCCATTGAATTTTGTGATGTGATGTGGTCCCACCACCATCACTCATTGCAATGCGCTCGTCACAAGGAGTTCACCGCATCAGTTTTAAACGCCGATGGTGCAATGCGATATGGTCCCACCTCGGTCGCATGCACATTTAAATCTCTTATCGCCATCAGCCCCGGACCACGGACTCATTGTAATGCGTTACGATGCGATGGTTACACACCACAATTGCAATCACAACATCGCAAATTTGTTGTTAAGCATTATTAACGTCGTAGATGTGGTGCAATGTGGGCTCCACTCGCATATCGCGCAAAAGAAATTTTAGTTCAAAGTTTTATGTTAGGCATTAGATTAAGTCTTTTTTGTTTTATGTTTTCATTCATGCTTTATATAAAAGGTAGAAAATCATGAAACATTGCATTGTATTATATGGTAATTGTGTTGTATTGTTGTGTAGGCCCACAGGCAGAGAAAACACAGTGAAGCATAACAGGGCAATTTTTTGTGTGTTTTGAGAGACAGAGAAGATTAATGAGCACTGCGTCTGTAGCAGTCAGTCCAGTTTTTGTAAATCCCTCAGAGGAGGAAGAAATCTATCATTTTGTAATAGTTTTAATTTTGTTAATGAAATAGAAAACATTTTTATGCCATCTCTATCCAGCAGTAAGAAAATTTATTTTTATTCTCTGTGTTACAAGGAGAGTATTATTCTCTCAGTCATTGTTCTGGAATTATCAGAAATTCCAACACACTTTTGAACAGTAAGCCAATGGTGTGCTATGAAGTTCGAGGTCTTGGCATAGTGAGGAATTGTGTGACAATGTAAATCCCAAGGTTTTCCAGATTATGATGTGAAAGAGAATGCAATGGATAAAAATATAATTTGATGTCAAGGATCATGGGTGTTAGGACCTAAGATTGTTCAATTATTGATAGTCCTGTACTAGCTATAGTTACAGAGAAAAGGATTTGAGAAAGTATAATCATATGTGTTAATTAACTGACAGAGTTTTATTCATTAAGGGTTTATGAAAACTTTGGGATATATTTGTGCTACAATGATCATTACAAGTCTTTGTTGAGACCAAGAATATCGCACTTTCCAAATTAGCAAATCCATGGTATGTGTTGGATACTCCTACCAAAAAATATATAAAGATATGACAACAAAATGTTATTGGTGCTCGAACGAATTAGAGACAAAGAAATGATATACTGTAAATAACTGTGGTAGAAAATGGTAGAGAATCACATATAAGAAGTTCTAAGGAATCCATGTGTTGAAGAAAATATTCCAGGCGTTGAGGATGCCAGTGTATGCCAAAAATTTCCAGAGATAATCCAAAATTAGACATCTTTTATAAATTGCACCAGAGGTACGTTATGGTGAATTAGAGAAGCGCTATGGTGAGAGGAACATTATGTTAAATCAAAAGGTACGTTACATAGCCAAAGGCATGCCAACACTACAGTTGATTGGAAAGAGACATTGGAGGCTCATATCTTCAAGTCAAATAATTCAGATCTGAGTAAAGAGGACGTCAAAATTTCAGTGGACTAGGGCCAATCAGTATTGTTAATAAGCTGTGAATTGTTATAGGAGTAACTAGGGAGAGAAAATGATAAGTTTCATCATTTCAAAAGATCGCATGATAATTTATCTTGTTGGTTCTAGCTCTCGTAAGAATTATCGACTCCGAATATGAAGAGTTGAAATTCCTACTACTGAAAGCTTAAGATCGTAATTTTGTGGTTGATACGAAAAGGTTTGGTTAGCTGGTGGCTTCGGTGGACTCTCACTTATTTTAAAAACAAAAAAATAATATTGCACCTCTAGTCATCTTCCTTCAAGACGTTGTACAAGGATCTATGCCATGTGGATAACATTTTAAGATTCGACTCATTGAGATGAACGTTATGGGAGGCTATCATACGTGAATTGTTAATATGAAAGATCCCATGTTAGCTGAATTATTACGTGATTTGTTACATGCATGCGGAGGGTATTGGAGAAAAATTTAAATGATCACGGAATCTTCCTCGAATTAGTACAACTAAGTGATCTCTCTCCTGCAATCATTATGCATATATGTTGTTTTTTTTTCATACAACTAGGTCGTGATTTCAATTCGACCACATAATCATTTATGGGTATTAACTCAAGAGATGATTCAAATCTCTTTCTCAAATAATCTCCATGAAGGGAAACAACAATGATAATTTTAAAATCTTTGAAGAACTATGATTCGTCAATGTCGATCACGGGTTGAATCTAGTATATCGCGTTGCGTATGGTGCGATTTATTCTGATTTATAGTGAAGGGTTAGCTCAGAGATTTGACCGAGGCTTTGATTCAAGTGTGGTGGGTTTCCCTACGCATGTGAATCTGGGTAATTCGATACATATCATATTTCCATAATGGTGGAAGGGGCTTCCAAAATTTTAAGACTTCAATCAGAATAAATTCAAGAGGGCCTGGAAATTAGCAATATGTTTCATCTCCTCCAAAGATATGGTACACTTTTTGGAATGCTAGTAGCATCCCACCTCCTTGATCACGATAAGTCCATACAACAACAGACGATAGCGGCCTATATGTCTCATGTAGAAGGACAATAATGCATCAACTCTTTGATATGCATGAACAAGTGAATCAGTTCAAGAGGAGACTGGAAACAACTACAACTTCTCGTACCGAAGCTTGAAGTGGAACTCTTCTCTTTTGAAGACAAAACTAATCTATTCAATGCTTTGCATTTTTATATCTCGACTTGAATCTCACGTATCTCTCTACTACATTGGGTAGTGGAGGAGTCAACTCTAGCAACATAGATGAACAAAAGAAGAAATATTGAATGATTTTATTAGCTAATGCATTACATTAATGGGAAGTCACCTATTAATTTCATGGCATCTCGGTTTGTGAATCAACTCATAAACTCCATAGTCACAAGCATTCTGATCAATCGAAATTGAATTATGTTCTGAATTGCAGGAAAACGAGGGCATGCAATGCGTTGAGGACATTTCCATGAAGTATATGTGTGCCAGGCCAGATAAGCTAGCTCCAAAGGGATGAAATTTAAATTTAGCATAGAAGACAACATCATTCAAAATGTTATACTAAAGGATATTTCAGATATTATTAATCTTCTAATGTATGCTGATTGAATAAAACATAAAACATGATTTACAATGCAGAAGCTGATTGTGGGTCACACCAAAACTGTGGTCGTTTAGTAGCATAATACTACAACTTCTTTACTCGTTAGAAGTGTG
>JAXQQM020074841.1:0-12676 GCA_034641835.2 Pinus albicaulis | reverse complement strand
AATCTTTTAAGCCCAAATATGCAAACATGTTTTCTCTATAAGGATCAAATACATCAAAAATGGCCTTTACACATCATATCATTTATTATAAAGGCACATGATCATAACATACTTCCAATTTTGATCACAAGCAATCAAGTTATCCATTTATTTTTACAGCTACTTGATTGGCTTCATTGGCATTTTTGTATTACCTGATTCAATAAGACTTTTAGTAGTTTAGAATAGGTAAATGAGTGCTAATAAGCTCAGAATTTTGAGCATTTTTTTTAGTTGTCAATTTTCAACTAGTTTTTCATTAAGTTGGTTTGAAAATTTTGGTGTGTTGTTTTAGTTTCAGATCAGATTTCAGGTTGCAGAAAAAGGACTATATTCAATTCAAGATTTCTAACTAGGAAACGCAGTTTTGATTGGATGGTGACTTACTGAAGTTGAAGCCCGAAGTGAAGGCCCTAAGTTCCAAAAGCTTCACTATCATATGTAAAATAAAGCCATCAGAAGAAGGAAGATTTCATACTTTCAGTTTGAAGACATTCTGAGGCATCTGACCTGCTGTTCTTGACTTTCCACAAGGAAAAGCCATCCCCAAGTGGAGCCAGTGTTAGCCTCCTATATCAATAGGTTTCATCTTTCATGATTGTCTTGATGGAAGTCTGGAATATGTTCAAACCTTCTTACTTGAGCAAAGGTGTTCCATATTCTTAAAAAACCAAAAAATCAAAAAAATTTAAAAAATGTAAAGAGGGTATACCCTAAAAGAAAAATCAAAGGGTAAAAAGAATAAAAATGGTCAAAAAGAGAAAGAAATGAACCCTAAGCAAAAAATAGACCAAGGAAAGTGTGCAAGTCTAAATGCCACTACTTTTTTCATCTGTTGTAATAAAATAATTGTGTGCAGCTTGTGAAACTTTTGCCACAATTCATGAATAAGTCAAATTGTTTAAACTTGGCTTAGTCATATTTCAATTTCATGTTTTAGATTAGAGAATAAATATCTAGCCAAACAGTTTAATCTTGGCAGATAAGTAGCTAGGTAGAGTGAATAAAAGGTGCTCAACAGTTTAATCTGAGCCCTTGGATGTAATAAGGATAGAAATAGATAGATTTATCATGTAAAAAGAAAAAGATTGAAAAGGGTTTGCAAGTCTAAATGCACCCTAATAAAGAAGAGAAAATGGTAGTGTTAAGTAGATAGGGTAGGTAGATGGTGCTGCAAAGTGTTATCTGATGAATGATGCTGCTACATGTTTTTGATCCTTTACTTTCATCATAAGTACTGAAGCAGGAAATACAATGGAAAATCACAACAATCAAAGTCAAATTCATTAACCTCCCTCATCATTTTCCCCCTCAAGAGTTTTACTAATTTCCCCCAAAAGTACTAAGGTATTTGGAGATCAAAAGGGCTCAAGGCATTTCCTTGACTTCTGGAGGGACCGGACCCTCGGCCTAATGATCAAAAAGACCTAAGTACTTGAGATGATCCATCATTATAATCATCCATTTTAATCTTGTCCTAAGTAAAATCCTATTTTGCTTAGGAAACTCATGCAAAATTCCATAAAAATTCCTTAAAATAACTTGTTATTCTAAGTTTAAGTGTTGAAGATAAAATGTTGCAATTTACTTCACAAGTTATCACTTTCTTAGATGTACAAAAATGTTTTGATTTTCCTTGTCCTTTGCCATATTAACATTTAACTCTATTATATTAAATCCCTAGTGAAATACCCTTTCCTAAGTATATAATTCCCTTTTTTATAAATACCCCAAAAACCCCTTTATTATAATGTTTTGACCAAAGTATTTACCTCCCTAATATTCATTAAAACCCGCTTTATAAGCCCTTTGGTTAAAACTATAGCCTTATATATAAATTCCGCCCCTATGATGAATTAATTATATTAATTCATTCATCATATAATAAAATATATATATAAAAACATGCGATATGTGTGTTTAAACGCAAAAATATGAATAAAACTTCGGAGAAGTCTTGCGCCACCGTGGATTGTCCACATGGCATTCCACCTAACCAAACTCTGCCGCAACCCGTTTCTTACACACTCGGGATTAATTAGTCATCAGGACTAGTTAATAACCTTTCTGCCTATTAAAAATCTCCCGGGGTGATTAAATTACACGTTAAAACTGTTTTAAAACCCGACGGGCCCACACCTGAACCCTCTGCACGTACCCCCATTTCTTCAGCCATCGGATCACCCCGTCGTAGATAAACGGCCAGTGTTCACCCCGCTGCCCATCCCTTGTCAGCACTTTAACCAGCGGGGGATGGGTGGTTTTCGAATAGTCAACCGTCCACGTGGCGATCCTCCTGTGGAATCGCTGCCCTTCCGATATAAACCACCATCGACCAAAAGCGGTGCGGGCGCTTACCGCTTACCGCTTATCACCCGACTTTGCATACGTCACCCCGTACGCCAATGACGTCACACCTCGAAAAAATAAAAACCCTTTAGACTCGTAAATAAAGCCATTTTTTCATGTTTTTCCTGTTATTTTCGTTATTCTGAAAACGACAGAGCTCCCGCTGCGATTTTCAAATTTCCACTGCAATTGACCAATTTACTCTAAGATTCCGCTGCGCCCGTGTTGAAGAATAGTCCTGCCATTACCTGTTACCTGTTAAAGAACAGTTTGCCTCCAGAGCAGTGTTGTATATTCGCCCTAGAACTTCGATGACTCTGTTTTTCCTTGTTTTCAGAGCTCAGTTTTAAATCTTGATCCTAAGATCAGATCCTGAGTTTTCTGACCCGTAAATTGTTCTGAACACCGCAAATTGACTTTTTCTCTGATGAATTTACTCATTTCCTCATTTCATTATTAATTTCCATTTGAATCCAAGAAGACAAAATGGAAGCTCCTGTGGCTTTAAACGTTGCCCCATTGAACGCTCCTCATAGAGACCTGGATTTCATTAACAAATTGTTTGATTTTAGCAGGTTACTATCAGAATATGGATTTGGACCAACAATTTCAATACTAGTTGACAAAATTGTTTACTCCAAATTCTCAGATTTTAATTCAATATCTTCATTCAACAAAAAGTTTGTATACAAAGTCAGAGAGATATTAGAATGATGAAATGTTCCCAGTGAATGGTAAAAGTGAAATGAGAAATTACAGGGATAGGAAAAGCATAACAGTTAAAGAGTATCAGTGGTTAAAGTGTATAAGAGGTAAGAGTCAGAGTGCAAGTTAAAATGAAGTTACAGAGCAGTCAAAGGTAAAACAGTAAAAGTAATTACAGAGGCAGTAAAATGGTAAAAAGGGATGAGAATAAATTTCACCAATAGTGATTTTTGTCTAAAAGTGAAAGTAAAACAGTCAAAAGAGCAAAAAAGTAAAAAGATGAAAAACACAACAAAAAGGAACATTTTTGCAGAAATTGCATGTTTTAGTCATTGTTTTGCAGACACTATTTTGATCAATATAAGATGAATTTTTCAAAACTGAAGGAGGTTTATTTTCTTAAGAGTACCATCTACAAAAACCTCTCTCACGTTTCTAACAGCTATTATGGTTTTGGAAATATTAAACAAAGTTGGAAAGCACTTTTTGCAGAAAATTACAGTCAAGTCATCATTTTGCAGAGAATATTGTGGCCAATTAGAAATACATTTTACAAAACGGAAGGAGGTTTTTGTTCCTAAGGGACCCATCTACAAAAACCTATCTCACTTTTTTCACAGTGATTTCAGAATGAGAGATACATGCACATCTTTAGAGGCTATTTTTCAGACTCTGTAAAACTCTGTTTTACACATATTTTTTACAGAGAATATTATGTACAGCTGGAGAGGAATTTTGGGAAACGGAAAGAGGTTTATCTCACCAACATATTAATCCACAATAACCTCTTTCACTTTTTACATATATATTACGGATTGAGAAATACAAAGATATCATTGGACCCTAAGTTTGCAGAATTGTTGGAGCAGATTGCACAAAGAAAGGAAGCAGTTAGTGACTTGGATGCCTCATCATCAACTAAGAGTTGGATCAAATTCGAATTCTTCTCTTTGTCATCACCTATCCATAAAAAATAGTGCCAAATAGATGCATTAGTTTTAGTGTCCTTTAATTAAGTTCTATTTATGTAAATAGTTGGAGAGATTTGTGAACCAATTTTGATATTTGTTTCAAGATATTTTAGTTTAGAATTTGTATAAATACTCCAATCTTGGAAGCATTTGGGGTGGATTCTATTACTCTGCTGTAACATTGAGAGTTTCGGAATAAAAGCTTTTGGAGAAATTTACTTGTGGCTTGCTGGATGACGATTTGAAAGCACTGGACTTGTTGCAGGATTCATGTGTTGGACTACAGTTCAATAAGTGTTTCTACCTTTTGTCTGAAATTTTATATCAGTTTTTAATACCATCATATCCATTTCTGAATAATTTACATAAAAGATTGAAACAGAATTTGCTTAATTGTACTCTGTTTTCAAATGTGATTGTTCTTAATGTTTTCTTCTAAATTAGCTATAAGCATGAATTCTTAAATGCTCCTGCTTTGCTAATTTAAACATTGCTGATTACTATAATAAAGAATCCTTCATTGCTCTTTGTTTGTAGTCATTTCATTTCTTTCTTCTGAACATGGTGAAAGATTCTTAGTTGCCTTTCATCCCTTCAGGATCATCCCATCCACTTTAAATTTTAAGGATTGTTCTCTGTCTAGCTATCTTGCCCTGTAATACCATCTTGTGCCTAGAATAGAAATCCAGTAAAGCCATCCTTTGACTCCATAGCCCAATGGACTGAAAGCCCTCAACCTTGCCCTTAGTTTGTGGATTCCACCATTTTCCCAAAACAAACTTTGAATCTATAACTAGCCTAAAATCATTCAAAAACAAAGATAAATCATAAAGAGAGAGCCCTCTCTAGATGCAGATTGGCTAGATTCTGCATCTAAAAGGTTGGTTTGTGGTTACCTCGGGTATACTTTCCTCTTACACAACTTCTAGGAAAACCTGAGTGATAACGAGGGTCAATCCCTTCAGGATCATCCCATCCACTTTAAATTTTAAGGATTGTTCTCTGTTTAGCTATCTTGCCCTGTAATACCATCTTGTGTTTAGAATAGAAATCCAGTAAAGCCATCCTTTGACTCCATAGCCCAATGGACTGAAAGCTCTCAACCTTGCCCTTAGTTTGTGGATTCCACCATTTTTCCCAAAACAAACTTTGAATCTATAACTAGCCTAAAACCTTCCAAGAACAAAGATAAATCATAAAGAGAGAGCCCTCTCTGGATGCAGATTGGCTAGATTCTGCATCTAAAAGGTTGGTTTGTGGTTACCTCGGGTATACTTTCCTCTTACACAAATTCTAGGAAAACCTGAGTGATAACATAGTGGCGACCATACTGGGGATCTGAATCATTTTATTGACATTATTGTTTGATTTATAAGCTATAGACAGAGTCTGAAGAATCAGCCAGGTAGCCTTTGAAATTGCTTTTGCTCTGCAATTGCAAAAGTAAATAAATGCTGCTTCAGTCTATCTCTGATTTAGCTTATATACTGAACTTTAGTTTCAAATGTTTAATCAGACTCTCTAGTTTAATAAATATTTGAGAAAATTTTAATTAAAAATCTTAAATTTCTAAAGAAATCATAGCGTGCTTTCGAAAATTCAAAAAAATAACTACAAAATATTCAGTACTCTGGTTTCCTTAAGAACCAAATTTTTTCAAAAATTGTTTTGATATGTTCGGTATCCGACTCATGATGTAACATCTAAATCGTACACATGTAAGTAAAATCATCCACTGGCGACCCAAATCAATTTTAGATCAAGATTCCAAATGAGGAATGAAAATCAGTGTATGAATGTCATAAGGTGATTCAAAGCTAAATCGGACCTTAAATCCAAATATATTATGTTCTTTCTCATTAAGAAAGTTTTTCAATGTATATTGTATTTTATAGAAGATCTTAGATTAGTTTTTAGTTATTTTCCTTTGAAGATTGTAAGTAATAATTCTCCTAATCTCTTTGAGCAGCTTTCTTATGAATCTAATGATGATCATTTTCCAATTAAGAAGCCTCAAATAATTAAGACTGATCTTACAATCCCTGTACATATCCCTGTGCCATATAAAGTTCCAGATAGATATAAGCCCCTTATTTTACCTCCTATACTCCATGATTTTCCTGAAAAATACTACAAGTATCTTCCCAGATTTGATGGAGAAAATGGTATCACGGCTCAAAAACATATTCAAGGTTTTGAAAATTATTTGGATTTATTTGAGATTGATGAAGATGATGTCAAAATCAGACTTTTTGCTCTTTCTTTGCAAAATAGAATAAAGAGTTGGTTCAAAAATCTGCCTAATGCTAGCATCTCAAATTTCCAACAGTTTATCAAACTTTTCCTTGATAGATGGATAATAAAAGTTAATCATTTTGTGATCATGGAAGAATATAATCAATTAAAAAGACATTCAAATGAAACGATACAACAATTTTTTGACAGATTTAATCAAGTTTATTATTCAATGCCAGAAAATATTAGACCTCCTCATGATTCAACTCTCTTGCATTATCCAAGTGCCTTTGATTCAGAAATAGAATTTCGGTTAAGAGAAAGAGATCCAAAAACACTTGTACAGATGCAAAATATTGCAGTTGATGTGGAAGTTAATCTCCAAATCAAACAAGAAAAGTTGAAAGTAGAAGAAGAGGAAAGGAAAAACATTGCAGAGGTAAAACTCAACCTTTTGGTAAGAAAACTAGATGAAATAACACAGGAGATCACTATGAAAGAAGAATTTTTTTATTCAAAATCACCATGAAGAAATAGAAGAGGTTGATAGCCATGAACAAATTGCTCTTAATTCAAATTATCATAAATCAGAAAATGAATTTACAAATCAATATGAGGAAGAGGAATCTGTTGTTCTAATGTGTATGTTTGATGACATTCCTTATTTTGATGATTTGCCCAAGTATGATCATTATGATGATAATTATGTTCTCCAAAGTCAAGCTAACTTTACAGAGATATCAGAAGCTAGTTTGGAGGATGAAGAAATGCAGTTTCAGCAGATTGAAGACAGTGATCAGCCAATACAGATCAACCATGAGAGTGAAGAAGGAAGAGCAGAAAATGTGGAAATAAGTGAAGATTCTTTACCTCTTTGTTTTGCTTCATTTCAGTTCATTAGAGAAAACTATCATGCCATAAATAATCAGCAATCTTTAGGAATTGTGATTAACAACAAAGAAGATAATGAAACTATTGATCAATTTTTTTCAGTTTCACAATTGCAGTTATCAGTTCCCATTGAAATAAATGATCAAATGACACAAGAAAGTTCCATACCACTATTTTTTGAATCATTTCAGTGTTTAAAGGAAATGTGGTATAACATGTTTAAAGAAAAGAATGGGAAACTTGTTGAAGTTTATGAAGTCCCATGGAATTTTATATGTCATAGGTTCCAGCAATTTTCCCAAGATTTTCAGGATCCAATAGCATATATGTTGAATATTGAAGGCATTCAAAGCATTCCTCTATTAACTAACTATGATTTTCAGAATCAAGATGATAAAGGATTCAACACTCAAACATTACAATCAGTAGGAATATCATCACAAATCTTATCTGAAAGTTTACAGGGAGATAAAGATGAAAATAACATTTCATATTCATGGTATGGAGGCCATCCAGAACAGATGTACAGTTGTTCATATCAGTTAAACATCAGTGTATATATTTTGGAAGATCCTTTTGTACAGTTTCTAGAGTCAACAAAGGAAATCAAGTGTTTCCTTATCCTATCATTTGTTGACAAGTTTCTAATAGGTTGCAGAAGTACAATTTTGATAATCAACAAGAAAATGCAACAAAATCTATCAAAGTACATAATGCTTGAATGGTCGCATTGGCTATTTCATTTTACCTAACTAGCAGTTGAACAGTAGATTGAGTAGGTAGATGAGTGCTAATAAGCTCAGAATTTTGAGCATTTTTTTTAGTCTTCAATTTACAACTAGTTTTTCATTAAGTTGGTTTGAAAATTTTTGTGTGTTGTTTTAAGTTTCAAGAATAGATTTCAGGTTGCAGAAAAAGGACTATATTCAATTCAATATTTTCAGCCACAGCTAATGCATCAGTTTTAATTGGATGGTGACTTCTTGAAGTTGAAGCCCGAAGTGAAGGCCCTAAGCTTCAAAAGTTTCACTATCATATGTACAATAAAGCTACCAGAAGGAGGAAGATTTCATACTTTCAGTTTGAAGACATTTTGAGGCATCTGATCTGCTGTTCTTGACTTTTCACAAGAAAAAGCCATCCCCAAGTGGAGCCAGTGTTAGACTCCTATACCAATAGGTGTCATTTTTCATGATTGTCTTGATTGAACTATGGAATATGTTCAAACCTTTTTTCTTGAGCAAAGGTGTTCCATATTCTTGAAAAACCAAAAAATCAAAAAATTTAAAAAAAAATGTAAAGAGGGTATACCCTAAAAGAAAAATCAAAGGGTAAGAAAAATAAATTGGTCAAGAAAATGAAAGAAATGAACCCCAAGCAAAAAATAGACCAAGGAAAGTGTGCAAATCCAAATGCCACTGCTATTTCACTGTTGTAATAAATCAATTGTGTGCAACTTTGCCACAATTCATGAATAAGTCAAACTGTTTAAACTTGGCTTAGTCATATTTCAATTTCATTGTTGTAGATTAGAGAATAAATATCTAGCCAAACAGTTTAATCTTGGCAGATAAGTAGCTAGGTAGAGTGAATAAAAGGTGCTCAACAGCTTAATCTGAGCCCTTGGATGTAATAAGGGTAGAAATAGATAGATTCATCATGTAAAAAGAAAAGATTGATCAGGGTTTGCAAGTCTAAATGCACCCTAATAAAGAAGACAAAATGGTAGTACTAAGTAGATAGGGTAGGTAGATGGTGCTACAAAAGTGTTATCTGATGAATGGTGCTGCTACATGTTGGTTAATCATTTACTTTCATCACAAGTACTAAAGCAGGAAATACACTGGAAAATCACAGCAAGCAAAGTCAAATTCATTAACCTCCCTCATCATTTTCCCCCTCAAGAGTTTTACTAATTCCCCCCCAAAAGTATTAAGGTATTTGGAGATCAAAAGGGCTCAAGGCATTTCCTTGACTTCTGGAGGGACCGGACCCTCGGCCTAATGATCAAAAAGACCTAAGCACTTGAGATAATTCATCATTGTTATCTTCCATCTTTAACTTCTTCCTAAGTAAAATTCTATTTTACTTAGGAAACTGATGCAACATTCCATAAAATTCCTCAAAATAACTTGTTATTCTAAGTTTAAGTGTTGAAGATAAAATGTTGCAATTTACTTCATAAGTTATCACTTTCTTAGATGTACAAAGATGTTTTGATTTTCCTTGTCCTTTTTCATATTAACATTTGATTTTACCATATTAAATCCCTAGTGAAATCCCTTTTCCTAAGTATATAACTCCCTTTTCTAATAAATATCCCCAAAACCCTTTATTATAATGTTTTACCAAAGTATATATTCCCGCACATTGAAAATAAAACCCCGCTTTATAAACCCTTTGGTGAAATATATCGTTATACCATTAATCCACGCCCTATGGTGAATTAGTTATGTATTGATTAATTTACCATATAATAAAAATATATATAAAAAAGCGTTAGACATGCAATATGTGTGTTTAACACCAAAAACACGGATAAAAACTCATCGGAGTCTTGCGCCACCGTGGATTGTCCACATGACATTCCACCTAACCAAACCCCGCCGCAACCCGTTTCTTCCACACTCGGGATTAATTAGTCATCAGGACTAATTAATAGCCTTTTTCCGCCTATCAGACGCCCCCCGGGGAGATTAATAACGTTAATAGTATTTAAAACCCTGTCGGGCCCGCGCAATAACTATTCCATTATATTTCCATTTCTTCGACCGTCGGATCACTCCTCCGCAGATCGACGCTCCACGTCAATCCCGCTGCCCATCCTTGGTAAGAACTTTAACCAGCGGGGAAATAGTGGTATCAAAACAGTTCATCATCCACGTGTCACACATCCAACGGAATCGCTGCCGATTCGTTTAAAACAGCTTTTGCACAAAAGCGGTGCGGGCTTACCGCTTACCGCCTACTGCATACCGCCGGCCCCACTCCCTTACGTCACCCCGTACGTCAAATGACGTAATCACCTCGAAAACGACAAAAACCCTTTTTGACTTGTTTTTAAGCCATTTTCGCGTTTTTTTCAGTTATTTTAGTTTCTGAAAGAGACCGAGCTCCCGCTGCAATTTTCAAATTTCACTGCAAATACACCAATTTACTCCAAGATTCCGCTTCGCCCATGCTGAAGAACAGTTCCTCCATGGCCTGTTACCTGTTAAAAAACCAGTTTCCGTCTAAAAACAGGTATTTATCCTTTACGCCCGACTGCACGTAAAACTCAGTTTCCTTTGTTTTTCCGCTGAAAAAGTGGTTAAAAATCATCACTGAGTCCTCCCTGGAGATTTTAAACCTGTGAAATTGCTCCCCGAACCTGCAAATTGTTCCAATTTCCTTCATTTCAAGAATCCCGCCCGGCCCATGAAGAAAACCAAAAACCTTCATTTTGAATCCACAAGAACCAAAATGGAGGTCCCTGCAGCTCTTAATATCACTCCATTGAATGCTCCTCACCGTGAATTGGACTATTTACCTTTGATAGATGAAGATTTCCAAATTAAAGACCTGCGTTTTGATGAAAGTCCCCTATTGAGCTATTGTCGCTGCAGAGACGAATACTCAAAGGGGCAAGATCTTATAGGGTTGTGGGAATCCAATCTCCCAAGGGATCTCATCCCCTCAGTCATTATTTTCCCAGAAATTGTCCACTATTGCCATTCTAACTATGATCCAACTCAAAGAGCAGTAATTTCCCCTAACCAGAATGTTCTTTTCCCAATTACTGCTCAGTCTAACACAGTAAAGAACAATCAAAGAGTATCAAGATTAAAGAGTATCAGTGGTTAAAGTGTATCAGGTAAAAGTCAGAGTGAAAGTAAAAATGAAGTTACAGAGCGGTCAAAGGTAAAACAGTAAAAGTAATTACAGAGGCAGTAAAATGGTAAAAAGAGATGAAAATACTTTCACCAACATTGAAGTTTATCTAAAGTGAAAGTAAAACAGTCAAAGGAACAAAAAAGTGAAAAAATGAAAAATACAACAAGAAGGAACATTTTTGCAGAAATTGCATATTTTAGTCATAGTTTTGCAGAAACTATTGTGATCAATAAAAGATGAATTTTACAAAACTGAAGGAGGTTTATGTTCTTAAAAGGACCATCTACAAAAACCTCTCTCACTTTTCTAACAGCTATTATGGTTTCGGAAATATTAAACAAAGTTGGAAAGCACTTTTTGCAGAAACTTACAGTCAAGTCATCATGTTGCAGAGAATATTGTGGCCAATTAGAAATACATTTCACAAAACTGAAGGAGGTTTTTGTTCCTAAGAGACCCTTCTACAAAAACCTATCTCAGTTTTTTCACAGTGGTTTTATAATGAGAGATACATGCGCATCTTTACAGGCCATTTTTCAGACTCTGTAAAACTCTGTTTTACACATATTTTTTACAGAGAATATTATGCACAGCTGGAGAGGAATTTTAGGAAAGTGAAAGAGGTTTATCTCACCAACATATTTATCCACACTAACCTCTTTCACTTTTTACATATCTATTACGGATTGAGAAATACGAAGATATCATTGGACCCCAAGTTTGCAGAATTGTTGGAGCAAATTGCACAAAGAAAGGAAACAGTTAGTGACTTGGATGCCTCATCATCAAATAAGATTTGGATCAAATTCGAATTCTCCTCTTTGTCATCACCTATCCATCAAAAATAGTGCCAAATAGTTTGAGTGTCCTTTAGTTTAGTTCTATTTATGTAAATAGTTGGAGAGATTTGTGAACCAATTTTGATATTTGTTTCAAGATATTTTAGTTTAGAATTTGTATAAATACTCCACTCTTGGAAGCATTTGGGTGGATTCTATTACTCTGCTGTAACATTGAGGTTTTCGGAATAAAAAGCTTTTGGACAAATTTACTTGTGGCTTACTGGATGACGTTTTGAAGCATTGGACTTGTTGCAGGATTCATGTGTTGGACTTCAGTTCAATAAGTTTTCCAACCCTTGTGTTTAAATTTTATATTAGTTTATGCTATCATCATATCCGTTTCTGAATAGTTTACATAAAAGATTGAAACAGAATTTTCTTAATCGTACTCTGTTTTCAAATGTGATTATTCTTGATGTTTTCTTCTGGATTAGTTATAAGCATGAATTCTTAATTGCTCATGTTTTGCTGATTTAAACATTGTTGATTACTGTAACAAAGAATCCTTCATTGCTCTTTGCTTGTAGTCATTTCTCTTCTTTCTCTTGAATATGGTGAAAGATTCTTAGCTGCCTTTCATCCCTTCGAGACCATCCATCCACTTTAAATTTTAAGGATTGTTCTCTGTCTAGCTATCTTGCCCTGTAACACCATCTTGTGTTTAGAAAGGAAATCCAGTAAAGCCATCCTTAGACTCCATAGCCCAATGGACTGAAAGCCCTCAACCTTGCCCTTAGTTTGTGGATTCCACCATTTTCCCAAAACAAACTT